>VDFB02000015.1:32621846-32668673 GCA_007258455.2 Sequoia sempervirens
AAGACCTATGGAAGTAACCTTAAGGCCAGATTGGCAATTCATCAACTTAAAGGGAGTGCAAACACCTGGTAGCGACAAGAGGAGAGAAAAAGACATTTAACCCCTAAAAATGTCAATCGGGAAACCTTCTTAGAGGCCTTTAAGGAGAGGCACATTTTAGAACATTTTTGACAACGAAAAATTGATGAGTTTCATGATCTCCAACAAAGAGGAATGACTGTAGCACAATATGGGGAAAAATTTCTTGAGTTGTCACAGTATGTGGATTACATTCAGGAGGAAAAACTAATGGTGAACCATTTCATCAAAGGTCTGAATCACAATATATCTGGACTGGTACGCTTGTCTGAGCCCACCACTATGAAACAAGCAGTAGAGAAAGCTCTTATTGCAGAAGAAATACAATTGAGGCATCAAGACCAAACACAAAGTTCATTTCAGTGTCATAACTGCAGCCAGTCCCATTCTTTTAGGGATGGAAACAGATTGACTTCCTACTCTTCTAGACCAACCCAATCACAACAAAATCAGAAAGCTAGGTCCTCACCAGAAGGATCAGGTAGGTCATGGAAAAACTATAATTAGAGAGGAGACCAAAGAAATCAGACACAATTCAATGAAGTAACTTTTACACAACAAAATACTCGAGGAGATCAGATTAGTACAGGCAGATCAATTTTCCAGTCCAATTTGAATCATACTTGTTACAATTGTGGTGGTAAGGGAAACATTGCATGGGAATTTCCACACAATAAGATAGTTTCAGGACTTCAACAACCAACAGCTTCCGAACCTACTGTGGGTGATATGGGAAAATATAATCGAGTTTTTGTTGTAATAGAAAACTGGCAAGTTGATCATCAAGCATCCGTCATAGAGGTTCACAGGAAAATTGGTAAGGTTTTTGTATCTGTTCTTTTAGATTTAGGAGCAACATATTCATTCATTTCCCCATTTGTAGTGGAGAAGTGTGGGCTTGTAGTTGCTAAGCAAAATGTAAATTGGGATGTGGAGTTAGCTTCCAGAGATAGAATGTTAGTTAACTCTCTAGTTAGAGACTGTCAGATATAACTTGGTTCACTGTCTACCAAAAAAAATTTCTGAGTGATACCTTTGGGGTCTTATGACATAATTTTAGGGATGGATTGGATGAATGGTCATGAAGCAAAGCTAGACTATCAATGTAAGTCTATAGAATGTTTGGATGATTTGGGTAAAGAGGTAGTTGTTTTAGGAATCTAGAGACCAGTATCCCTTAGGATGGTTTTAGCCATGCAACTTAAGCAATATATGTGAAAAGGGTGTCAATTATTTGCTATTTCCATTAGCGACCAGTCGAAAGAAAAACCTGACACTACGTTGGAAGATCATGCTATTCTTCATGAATTTATTGATGTGTTTCCTCCTCAAATTTCTGGTATGCCACCTAAGAGAGAAATTGATTTTCACATAGACTTAGTCCCTGGAGCTTAGCCAATTTCTAAAGCTCCCTATAGAATGAACACTCAAGAATTACAAGAACTAAAATTATAGCTTGAGGAATTGTTAGAGAAAGGTCACATCCTTCCTAGTGTATCTCCGTGGGGTGCACCTATGATCTTTGTTAAGAAGAAGGATGAAACTCTTCGGCTTTGCATAGACTATAGGTAGCTTAATAAACTTACTATCAAGAACCACTATCCCTTGTCGAGGATTGATGACCTGCTTGATCAGATTCAAGGGGAATTTTTTTTCTCTAAGATAGACCTTAAGTCCGGATATCATCAATTAAGAATTGTTGAAGCTGATATACATAAAAAAACTTTCCGCACAAGATATGGTCATTATGAGTTTACTATTGTTCCCTTCGGGTTGACTACTGCATTGGCAGTTTTTATGAGCCTAATGAATGGAGTATTCCGAACTTTTTTGGACCGGTTTGTAGTCATTTTCCTTGATGATATATTGATCTACCCACACATTGTGGAAGAGCATGAAGAGCATCTATGACAAATGTTACAGTGTCTATAGGAAAATTAGTTGTATGCGAACATTGCTAAGTGTGAATTTTTCCAAACAAAGATCCAGTATCTGGGACATGTTATTTCTGGTGATGGTATCTTCGTAGACCCTTCCAAGATTTAGGCTATTTTGGAATGGCTTGCTTCCACCAATGTAGCTGAGGTCAGAAGCTTCATGGGTCTAGCCGGTTATTATAGACGGTTCATAGAGGGGTTTTCCAAGATTGCTCACCCAATCACGTCTCTCCAACATCATGGCAAGAAATTTATTTGGTTCAAGTAGTGTGAAAGAGCATTCCAAATTTTGAAAGAAAAGCTCACTAGCGCACCCATCTTGGCTATTCCAGACCCTGCTGGTGATTTTGTAGTTTGCACAGATGCATCTATGGAAGGAATTGGAGTGGTGCTCATGCAAGAAGTACGAGCAATAGCTTTTGAGTCCCACAAATTGAGGAATCATGAACTTAATTACCCAACACACGATTTGGAGTTGGCGGCAGTGGTTCACGCTTTGACCAAATGGCAAAATTTTCTACTTGGCCATAGATTTGAATTGCATTTGGACCATCAGAGTTTGCAGTATATATTTTCTTAGCCTAATTTGAATGCTAGAAAACATAGGTGGATGGAATTTTTGTGTGAATATGACTTCGAGATCCAGTATATAAAAGGGAAAGAGAATGTTGTAGCGGATGCTCTTAGTAGACGACGTCATGAATTGTTAGCCTTGACTATTAACATAGATCTCAAAGAGTGTATTTTAAGACTATTACATCAGGATGCTTTGTACCATGAGATTATTTAGTTCCAGAGTCCTCTGAAAGGTAAGTTTGAGGGATATTCAGTGGATGCTGATGGGTTACTCTGACATCATGAACGTATGCATGTTCCTTCAGTTGGAGATCTTAGAGGTTTGATTATGACTAAGGTTCATCGGGCACCTTACGCTGCTCATCCCGGTGTTAAGAAAATGCATGCAGACCTTCACAGACTATACTTCTGGGCAGGTATGCGAAAGGATATCACAAAATTTGTTGCTTGATGTTTGGAGTGTCAAAGAGTAAAAGCAGAACATCAACACCCAACTGGTTTATTGTACCCACATGCAATTCCTGAGTGGAAATGGGATGTGATTTCAATGGAATTCATTGTGGGTTTACCACTCACAGCTTGTCGGCATGATGCCATTATGGTGACTATAGATAAATTAATGAAAGTAGCACATTTCCCTTCAATGAGTTCTTCCTATAATGTTGCTTTAGTTGCCAGAGTGTTTCTTCGTGACATAGTTTGAATTCATGGTGTGCCTAAGAAAATCATCTTTGATAGGATTATGTTTTCACTTCAACCTTTTGGACTGCACTTTAGCATTGCCTATCATCCAGAAACCGATGGAAAAACTGAAAGAGTAAATCAAGTTTTGGAGGATATGCTCCAAATGTATGTAATGGATCAGCAATCCCACTGGGAAGATTATTTGCATTTAGTAGAGTTTGCTTATAACAATAGCCATCATAGTTCTCTTGATATGGCACCCTATGAGGCTCTTTATGGTAGACCCTGTAGAAATCCATTAAGTTGGGATAGACTAGAGGATCAAGTTGCTATCAGACCTAAACTTGTTAAGGATTTGGAACAACAGGTTGTCCATATTTGTGAGCAATTACAAATAGCCCAGGATCGACAGAAGCAGTATGCGGATAATAGGAGAATGGATCGTGAATTTCAAGTTGGGGAGAATTTTTTTCTACAAGTGAAACCTTTTAAGAGCTCTATCTGCTATGGGAAAGGCTCTAAGTTGGCACCTAGATATGTTGGTCCTTTTGAAATCCTGGAAAGGATGGGCCCAGTTGCATATTGCTTAGCACTACCACCCAACTTGTCGCGCATACATAATGTTTTTCATGTATCTCTACTCAAGAAATATATACCAGATTCTTCTCATGTATTGAGGTGGGATGCTTTACAGGTGGCGCAAGATGGATAGATAACACTAGAGCTAGTTCACATCTTGGAGCAAAGAACACTAAATCTGCGAGGACAACAACTAGATTAGGTCAACGTCCAATGGGACCTTTATGATGTATCATCTGCTACGTGGGAAGATGCTATCAGAATGAAATCCTTATTTCCTTATCTCTTTGGATAGCTTCCAAGAGGAAGCTGAATGCTTAGAGGGGGAGTAATGTGGGGGTCATAGCAATTTTGGCTTGTTAGAGACAATTAATATTAAGTTTTTTCTCATTTGGAACTTGGCTTGTTAATAAATATGAATTGTTGACAATGTGAAAGAAAGGTTTTAATAAGGATTTAATTTGTTATATAATATCTTTATTATTAGAGAAATAAAAGGAAGTTATTTACGAAATTGTTTCTTTTGGGGAGGTTGTTATTTGGGAATAGGATGGTATCTATTTATTTTTGGGCTTTGGTTATTTCTATTATATATATTTTGTTTTCAAGAAACAGGTAAAAAAACGTGGTTATGCGGAAGCAAAAAAAAAAGAGGGAGAATGAGTGGAGAAAACGGTAATTGGAGGGAAGGGATACAAATTCAAGAAAATTTCAGAGGTAAGGTAACTGGTTCTAGTCGAAAATTATCTTATTCAACCCAAACTATGAAATTTTCAGATGAATAATGAAATTGAAGATTTATTTAAATTCGATTCAAAAGTGATTTTTTAATTTATTTGGTAAAGAAAATTTAGATTTATTTGGGTATCAAAAAAATAGTGCTCTATGTGAGTCATGAAATGCTTTGTGTGAGCTTAAAGGAAAGGATTGCTCTATGTGAGATTTTACAAGAGATATTGCTCTGTGTGAGCCAGTGAAAGAGTTCGAGGGTGGCTAGGTGGAGAGCGGATGAAAAGATTTAAGTTAAAATGAGGAAAAGATTTAATTTAAATGAAGCCTAGAACAAGATTTGTATTCTATTACCTTTGTCCCTGCTTTGCTAATGACTTGTGCTGTGTGTAGAAATGAAATAGAAGCAATAGTGAAAGAAAGCCTTCAAATTTTCTTTTAAATTTTGGAGCATGAAAGGTCTCTTTCTTTTTCCGGGTAATTATCTCTTCTGTGTCAATAAATATTTCACTCAAATCCTTCTTGTAGCGATAGAACATCGATTCTCAAAGAAATGGTTATGAAATAGCGTGCTTTTTGTTGCATTTCCAAACGATTAAAGATGTTATTTTTGGTTCTTGTCACTAATGCAAAGTAGTTTTTCTATATAGCATCATGGTGAATTATTTCCATTATAAACCTAGTCGATGACAATTATAATGCCTTTGTTAAATGGCTTGATATTCGACTATGTGAATAATAAAACCTAGTCATGTTACCCCTAGCGTATTTATGTTATTTCCTTTGTATTAATTGTAAATGCTACAGCCTGAAGCTTATTATTGAGTCATTGTCTTTCTCTTCATGGTATTTTCCTCATTCAATTGCTTTAGGATTGATAAACTACGACTGGTATCGCCATAGGGCAATAATGCTCATGATGATTCATAAATAGATGTTTGATTTCCCCTGATGAATGTTGTGCTCCAGTGTATAGATAATGCTCTGAATAGTTACCGGTGTAAAGTTGTTTTCAATGATGTTTAACTTTATAAGAAATCATTGATTTTCAGTAGAGCCTATCTTAAAACGTAGTGAGTAACGGTGATTTTTTTTTGTTTTATGCCTCAAGGTATTGAAAAGAAATACTACAGAGATAAGTAGAGTAAAGAGATTGACATTGAAAAAAGCCTTCACTCTCAAGGTGAAAGAATTTTATAGCTACTAGAGCATAAAATTTCAAAATTCTTGTCTTAGAGATTTTAGACCACACGTATTTCCAGATGTGTCAAGAGTGGGTTTGTGTGCGGCCTAAACTGTTAGAGAAAAAAGTGTTTCCCCAATGCGGAATAATAGCTGAGTTGTTATTTTTAGATTAAAATTTCATTTGGTGTAGTTGTAATAGAGAACGGATACAATTAATACTTCATCTCATTTATAAATATGGGTAAAAGATAATGTATCATTGCATAAGATTGAACTTTTCTTCTTTGATCAATATCTAAAGTAATTCTTGTGTATGAATATATATATAGTTTCAGAAAAACTGAGCCTTCAAAAGGATATTTCACCTAGATCTTACTCTTATCCACCTTAAACTCTTCGATGTGAGTAAGTTATCCTGTAACATTTTAATGTTAAAATCAACATTTTACTAGGTAGGTGTGACATCCAACCAAAAGCTCACTAGCCAATGGAGGAGAATGCGAGGTATGGACTTGAAAAAGTCACCACAGCCGCAACAATGATGAAGGGAGGTCACGCAAGACTCCAAGCCCATGCTTCTATTATAGCCTTCACACTTACAATGTGGAGTTGATGGAGCTTGAAGGCTGTTGCAATGCTCACAATGGAGTGCTAGAATGTTGCTTGAGAGAGTGAAAAAATGGAGAATGAAGTGACTAAATCTGTAGAGAATTGTTAGAGGATGAAATGAAGTGAGAATTTATGTCTTTGAAGGTGGGATGAGGAAGAATAGGGAATTTTTTGGGTCAGTTGGTTGAAGAGGGATGTTACAATTTGGACCCAATCGGGTGTGTAACACCTCTTCCGACTTTAGATGCATGAATCTGTTAGGGACGACAGTGCGACACACAAATGTCTACGTGCCACGCATTCATCTTCGACAAATATTCTCTCACTGACACAAAGAACGAACACTAAATGGAAGGCATGCGGGTGATGTGGAATTTCACCTTCTAATTTGATTTTATAAGGCGAGGGTGCATGAAAGGGAATTTTCTTAAGGGGTGCAATGTCGCTCCTATACATTTTTCCCCCACTTTATTGATGAGCGTTCGGTAAAGTAGATTGAAGAGTTAGTAGGGTTAGAAATATATACCTGAACCATCGAGGAAGTAGACTACGATCTAGCGAACTTGAAAGCGCATGGCAGGAAAAAGATTCCACAGGTACTCTCCCTAGGGAGTTTCAAACAAAAGGACTCCATAGCCCTATAGAACTATGAAGTTTCACAAAGTACACCGAAGGCCCTCAGACCAACAATGTAAAAATCCTATAGGATGAAAGCATCTTATAGGCCTGCAAACCTGCAAGAAGGAAACCCCCAAGTTCTCTCTCATGAAGGAATCCTAGTGAATTAAGCGCCTTATAGGCCTGTAGACTTGCAAGAAGGAAACCACCAAGTTCTCTCTCATGAAGGAAGCCTAGAGCAAGGGGAATCCACAAAGTCAAATGGGAAAGCGACTTCACACACACACCTACAAAGAACCATGTTAATCCGCAGATAACACATGCCAAGAAACAAGAAGCAGTTTTGTAGGAAAACAAGCATACATTCACGTAAACAGTCAACAAATTGAAAGGCTTTCAAAGGGGTCCCTTGGGAACCCTTCAACAGAAGAGGGGTTCATTCAAGGGACGTGTTGTTTGAAAGTGTATAAAATACATTTTTTTCTCAAATCAATTCATCGTCAAGGAACCCTTTCGAATGATGTTCACTTCATCAAGGAATTTGAAAGGAAGAAGATGCCCCCTAGCAAGGGGAAGGTCAAGGCTTCTCCTATAGGAAAAGTTGCTCCCACCTCAGAGGAAAGCTCTCAAATTCTTTCCTCGCGAACCCATGATGAAGGAAACATGTTCCACTAGGGGTCCAAGTTGAGAATGCAATTCTTGAAAAAAAACTTGCAAGGGTTTTCAAGAAAAGATTCGTAGGAAACAAATGCATTTTTTGAAAATTGAAACATTGTGAAAGTAACGTCACACATATGAAGGAGAGCTCAAGAAAAAAAGAGAGAAAGATAAAAGAGTGAAAGAGAAATAGCATGAACAAGATACATAGGGGTGATATGATATTTCAGGGTCAGAGCTACTCATGAATATATATAAGTGTATAGAAGTGAATTTGCACCCCTTATGCAAATTCCCCTATTACCCTTCACTTTAGAAAACCAAGTTTTTAGAGGCTTAATTCCACCTAATCCCGTTGCTTTTGTCACACTTGACACTTTTTTTGAGCATTGATGGAGGCGTTTCCATTGGGGACACCCGCGTGGCACGTAGACATCTGCACAACATGCTTACATCCCTGGAAAATTATTGCAATTGAACCTGTAGAGGCGTTACACTTCTCATTATAGGGAGTCAAGTTGTAACGCCCCCTTCGGCCAACTAACGCAAATATGGAAATTTTTCTTCATCTCTCCTCCAAATTCACTCCTTCAACAAGAATTTCATCTTCTACAATAACTCCACAAGCTCCAACACACTCTTTTGCATCCACTTCAAGCATTCTAGCAACATTCTTGCATTCCATTGGAACAAATCTATCACTCCATCACTTTGATAGAGCAAGTTGGGGACAAACACCATTGCAACAAAGGCTCAAGTACTCTCATTTTCTCCCCCAAGCAGCCTTGAGTGCTCTTAGTGGAGGTGGTAAGCTCCATTTCCTCTCCTCTATCACTTGGTTGAGTAAGCACATTTACTGTTTTGTAGTGCTTTAGTGCTCTTTACTACTTTGTTTTCTTTATCACTTTCTTGGCTATCCATGGAGGTGGAAACACCTAAATGGGGGTGTAACTGAGGAAGACTCCTATATATCCACCCAACATTTTCTTCTTTTTGTGTGTAGGTGTACGTTCTTTGCGGAGCTAGCTGGTGAATAGGCTCTTCTATGAAATCATCTTTGTCACCCTAGCTTTGGTATATTTGCTTTATTACATTCATTTGTACTTTTTGTATTTCATAGTGTTGTTTTACTCTTTTAGAAGTCACTAGCTAGGCTACTAGCTTGTTTTTTGATAGTTCACATTGTACTTTTTGTCCTCTAGTCGTATGGATGCCAGCGCACCTAAGAGACGCTAGCACATCGCACTGTTGTCCTAGAACTATGCTTTCATCCTTTGACAGAGAGCTATCTGAGATATAGTGTTGCGCTTGAAAACCAGCTCACCTAGCCTCATTTTGAATCTCAGGATTGCAAAGTGGTTGTAGGAATTTATAGTCCCCATCATTCTCATCCTCATATCATAACACCCCATTTAGCTGAGGTAAGTTAGGGCAGCCTTCCGCATCTTGGTTCTCCATGACCTAGGGCCTTGCACATGGTGGCCCCCTCTCTTACATTTTTGGTGAACCCGACGTGAACCAATGTTTGTTCATCTGTTGGTGTTGAGACCTCTCTTGTGTACCTCATGACTATTGTGTTCCTGAGTGTTGTGAAGGTTTATGAGCATCACAACCCAGTCCACAACTTCTGGGTATACCGTTAGAAGTATACAACACCTCCTGATGGAAAGGACAAAGATCTCTATTGGTTTATCTACAAGCCTTTTCTTTGGTCCCACCATTAGTGTGGTTGAGCAGGAGCAGTTGTTGAGGAACAAGATGGGATTCATTGATGAGACCGATCACGTTCCCACTCCCCCTATGTCTCCTACACCGTCGTTAGTAGACGAGTATGAGGCCGTTCAAATTGTTGCAGAGTATTTCTCCACCCTCGCTAAAGGGTTAGGTGAATTAGAAAATCACTTGGAAAGAAACCTAAAGATTGCTAGAGCTACTTGGGTTGTCAACAAGTTAAAACATGTGATGGATAAAAACCAAATAGACATAGAGCTTCTGACTAGCCTCCTTGGCCTTGCCGAAGCGTGTGCTCCTTCGAACAATTCTAGATTTGTACAAGGATCCACTTTTGAAGAGCGTGAGCGACAGTTAGGAGTATCAATGCCTCCCATGTCCATTTATATGGCCGACGCAGTCCCCTCTATCAAAATCCCTTATGTCTCTAAACAACCCAAAACTATCAAAGTAAACAGGGTCCCCTTGGGCTTTAGCTTCACCCCTCTATCACCTCTAGTGGTGGAGGTTTAGGCGGGATGAGTGGTGGGGTCTTTGGTAGTAGTGGTGGATTTGGTAGTGGAGGTGGTGCTGGTGGAGGTGGCTCTAGTGGAGTTCATGGTGGTGGCTCCAGTAGTGGTTCTGGCGGAGGTCACACCAGTGGCGGTTCTGGAGGTGGCTTTGGCAGTTGTTCTGGAGGGGGTTCCTCTGGCCCTCTATCTTCTAATGACCCCATTCTAAACACTCTTCTTCATAATATGGGTAAGATGCAGAGCCAATTAGCAAGTCTTTCCCAAGCCTCTACCCAGCCTATCTTCCAGCCCTTCTTCCGACATAATCAATTGTCGGTTGTGATCTTAAACAATCTCTTCCCCCAAGGAATGGGGATCCCTAAATTTGAAAAGTATGGTGGTAAAGGTGATCCACAGACACACGTGTCTTCCTTTAACGCCCTGTGCACAAAATTATTCCATCATGACACGTTACTGTTTTCCCGATCTCTCAAGGCCACAACACTCGAGTGGTACTATTCCTTGCCTAACAATTCCATTTTCTCATTTGACCAACTTGTAAATCAATTTCTTAGACAATTTCAAGCAAACATCAGGCCGAAGATGACCTTTTCGGATCTCATCCGATGTAAACAAGGAGATAATGAAAAACTCACCGATTTCATAGTGCGTTACCAAGTGCTCCTTTCAAAAATCTTGTATTATCTACCCGATTCTGACGTGTAGAAGGTACTCATAGGGAACTTACAAAGACCTTGGTAAGAGAAGTTCACCCTTATGGAATACCCTTCTTTTGCGCACTTGTGTGCAGCCTTATGAGAATACCAACAAATAGTTGTTCAGTTTGGGGGATCCTCCTTGCACTCCTATTCTGAGGGAAAGTCCATTGTATCAATCTCTGGGAAAGGTAAGGCCATTACGAATGTAGTTGCTGCTACTGATAAAAATGGCCTCAGGCATAACCGAAAGTTCACAAAGTTATTAGAATCCTATTCTTCTATCTTGCAGAAGCTGTTGGAGGATAAGATCATAACTTTGTCAAGTCCTAATCTTGTTAAGGAGCCTTACCCTAATTGGTATGATGGGAACACTTATTTTTAGTACCATTTTTGTTAATGGGCATGATACCAAACCCTATATGCGGCTACGTTATGAGATATAGGACCGCATTGAGGATGGTATCATTCACCTCGATGGGAGTAAAAAAAATGCTAACAAATTAGTGGCAAAAGCTAATAGTGAATTGCAGATATACACGAACCTGTTTTCATCACACTCTGCTAACATGATTGTAGATACCATTGATTCTACTACTCAATTTGGGGCCTATGTTAACATGGTCATGGTAACTTCCACTGCTCCACCCACACCCGGTTCACTGGACATTACATTCACATCATAAGATTTTCCCTTAAATAATAAACCCTCACCTCTCTACATTCCCGCTCACATGAATGGTAACATTGTGACAGGAGTCTTGGTAGACCCCACGAGTCGCATGAATATTATCCCTAAAGAAAAATTAGTACTAAATTCATTAATAAGGAAAAATATTCAGAAACAAAATCTACAATCCGTACGCACGATGGTATGTGTCTCAAACCTTACGACTCAATACCTTTGTCCATCCTGGTTGGACCCAGGGCTGTTGACACAATTTTTTATGTTATCCCAAAGTCAGATTTGTTTAGGCTGAAGCTAGGCATACCTTGGTTAGCTTCCATGAATGGAATCACCTCCATTATTCACAAGTGTTTAAAATTTTCCCATGAAGGTGTCGTGCATGTAGTGCATGACACTAGATATCAGCCCTTGTTGTCTTGTGGTGGATATCTGTTGGATCACTTTTGGCCCTCCTTAGTTGGTTTGCTTCCTCCAAGAACGGACCTACTTTACAATAATTATGTGAAGTATAAAACTGGGGGTCAAGGACAGCCAAAATTGACCCTTCCTGTGATAAAACAATTGATTGCCTCCTCTTCCCGAGAGAAGGAGAAGCCTATACTAATTGCTCCCTCTTCCCAAAAAGGAAAGGAGAAGTCCATGCCAGCACCCTCTCCTCCCTGTAAAGGTAAAGAGAAGATTTCCTTCTCCCGGACTACCTCATCCTCTCCCCTTCCTTGGGAAGAGTATTAGATGAGTCAACCCAATGACTATCCGCTCAGTCTGATGATTCCTCCTTGGCATAGGCCCAAGCTCAGGATCACGGATCTCCCTAATAAATACCCCATACCATGGTACTAATTATATGGTAGAAAGAAAGGTTCCCAAAGGGAATTCGATCCACGACCTCCTACTGCTCCTACTCCCAAAGCAGTGAATGGGAAAAGGTCCACTGTCGAGGCCCTTGAATTGACTCCTCCTGCTGCTCCTCAACCTATCCCTCCTGCTCTCATTCAGGAATCCATTCCTCCACTGGAAACGGCTATAGCGAACATTCCCATGGTGGAGTAGGAGCCTTTTGTTCCTTCATAGCCTCTGGTCTCCAGCTAGAAGATTCATAGAAATCGCCTTGTGCACGAGTGCAAACGTCAGTGAAAGGCCCTTCTAGCTGAACACACCACTTCACAAAGGAAGAAGGAAGAAGCGACCACCCCTATTTTAGGGCCTCCTGCAGTGTCGCCCTCTTCCCTTCCTTCTGCTTCTATTTAGTCTAGTCCTACACTACTTCTAGATTCTGCTACAAGTATGAATGCGCCTAACCCCAAGGGGGTACAAGTGTTCATCTCTCCTTCGGTGGAGCCGCCTTTTCTGATATCCATTTCGGGTATCCAAAATTTCCCAAAACCTGTGGATATGATTAATACCTTGGTTGTATCTGTTGTAGTTCTTTCATCCTCTTCCTTCACACCTCTAGCCTTGTCTGTGGGGAGTTTGTCTCCTCCGATGAGGAGAAAGGTGGAGTGTGGTCCTTCCAGTAGTGAAGGATGTAAGAGGATCCCGCCTTTCCTGCAAAGTGGCCCTACATTGAATTGTTTTGTCTTTGTGATGGAACCAGTCCCAGCTTCTCCTGAGTTCGTCACCGCTCCTGAGTCATTAGGCGAGCCCAACGGTGACTCTCAGGCGCAACTGGCCCCGTCCACTAAAGTTAGACATGACGCTTCTGCGGGGTGCATGTTTAACTCTATGGATGAAGTTTCAACATTGTCAATGATCTTCATGAAGTCATTGACCCTAGCTCCACAAGACCTTAGTGGAGAGGACCTCGAGGGGCCTTCTTCCTTGGCCCTTGTTGCAGGAGCCCCGGATGCTCCTCTTAACATCCCACCATTGTAGGCTCGTCCTCCTTCCCCCTATGATGACTTAGAATGGGAAGCGGATGACCTCTTGGTCAATCAGTATTAGGAGGAGGCCTCTTCTTCATCTTTTTTGTGTGTGTGTTTTGTGATGTGTTCCCCTATGATCGTGCTATGTGTGCCTGGATGACCCTCGTCACCCTTGTTGGTGCTTGGATACAGGCATGGTTTTTGTATTGTAAACCTTCTTGTATTTATATCATCATTCTTCCATGTTTGTACTTGACTTTTGATAAATTGGGGACGATGCAAAGTGTTGGGGGCATTTAGGTTTCCCTTCCATGTTGACCCAATTTTTTATTGTTACTTTGTTTTTTGTGCATTCTTCCTAATCTGGTTGGGGATTGATGGTCTTTTTCCCTTTGTTCATGTTGTATTTCTCTTTTTCTTTCTCTTTATCTTTCTCCCTTCTTTGCTTGATTTGTCCCTCTCATGTGTGACAACACCTTTCTTCAACATTTCAATTTTCAGAAAATGCATTCATTGCCAATGAATCCTTCCTTGAGGATATTCACAAACCTTTCTTCAAAATCACATTCATAACTTGGAACCCTAACGGAATATGTTTCCTTCATCATAGGTTCGTAAAGAAAGGACTTGGAAACCTTCCTCTGAAGCGGGAACAACTTTGACCTTCCCCTCGTGTGGGGGCACGATTCTTCCTTTCAAATTCCTTGATGAAGTGAACATCTTTCGAAAGGATTCCTTGATGATGAATCACTCTAAGAAAGAAAACATTTGCTTTCAAACAATACGTCCCTTGAGTGGGACCCCTTCTTCACAACGGGTTCCTGAGGGATCCCCTTCGAAAGATCTTGTCTCAAGTGAAATCATTTGTGTCTAGCTTAGGGGTAGCCTGACTAGACCTCGCTTTTTAAACAACGCGTCCATTGAGTGGACCCCTCTTCTTTTGAAGGGCTTTGAGGGACCCCTTTGAAAGACTTCCAAATTATCGACGGTCCGCATGGTTGTTCATTTACTTGCCTACTTGGCCACTTCTTGACTCTGGAGAGTCCGCTTTCTTGGGTCTCCTCCATGCTATAGTTTTTGGGGGACACCTTCCTTGCAGGTCTGCGGGCCTATAAGGCACTTTCTTTCTTCAAATTCGTAGTTCCAAGCAGCTATGAAGTCCTTCGCTTTCCCTGTACCTTCAAGTTCGCTAGATCGTGGTCTTCTTCCTCGATGATTCAAGTATACATTTCTAACCTTACTCCTTCCTTGATCTACTTTACCAAGCACTCATCAGTACTCATGCTTGCTAAAGTGGGGGAAAAATGTATAGGAGTGAATTTGTGCCCCTTATGAAAATTCCCTTATTACCCTTCTCCACTTTAGAAAACCACGTTCAAAGGCTTAATTCCACCTAATCCCACTACTTTTGTCACACTTGGTGCCTATTTTGAGCATCAGTGGAGGAATTTCTATCGGAGACGCCCGCGCGGTTCGCAGACATCCACATGGCGTGCTTACATCCCTGGCAGATTCATGTGGCTGAACCTTCAGAGGTGTTACACTTCTCATTGGGAGTCAAGTTGTAATGCCCCCTTCGGCCAACCGACCCAAATATGGTTGTTTCTCTTCATCTCTCCTTCAAATTCACTCCTTCAACAAGTATTTCATCTTCTACAATCACTCCACAAGCTCCAACACACTCTTTTGCATCCACTTCAAGCATTCTACCAGCATTCTTGCATTCCATTGCAACAAATATATCACTCCATCACTTTGATAGAGCAAGTTGGGGAAAAACACCATTGCAGCAGGGGCTCGAGTACTCTCATTTTCTCCCCCAAGCAGCCTTAAGTGCTCTTGGTGGAGGTGGTAATCTCCCTTTCCTCTCCTCTATCACTTGTTTAAGCACATTTACTGTTTGTAGTGATTTAGTGCTCTTTACTACTTTTTTTCTTTATCTCGCTTTCTTGGCTGTCTCCATGGAGGTGGAAACACCTAAACGGGGGTTTGACTGAGGCAGACCCCTATATAACCACCCAATATTTTCCTCTTTTGTGTGGAGGTGTACGTGCTTTGCGAAGCTAGCTGGTGCATAGGCTCTTCTACGAAATCATCTTCCTCACCCTAGCTTTGGTATATTTGCTTTATCACATTCATTTGTACTTTTTGTATTTCATAGTGTTGTTTTTCTCTCTTAGAAGTTGCTAGTTAGGTTGCTATCTTGTTTTCTAATAGTTCATGTTGTACTTTTTATCCTCTGATCGTACAAATTCCAGCGCACCTGAGAGATGCTAGCGTGCCATGCTGTCATCCTGGAACTGTGCTTTCATCCTTGGACAGGGAGCTATTCAAGATAAAGTGTTGAGCTCGAAAACTAGATTTCCTAGCCTCATTTTGAATCTCCAGATTGTAGTCATTGAAGGACTTTATAGTCCTCATCATTCTTATCCTCATATCCTAACACCTTGTTTAGCTGAGGTAAGTTAGGGCAACCTTCCGCATCTTGGCCCTCCATGACCTGGGGCCTTGTACGTGGTGGTCCCCCTCTCTTACAATAAGTATAGTAATAGTATATAAATGAACTGTCATCAACCGCTTACTATATCAGACCATGTGAAGAATACACGAGAAGACAAAGTAAAAATAAAAAATTGGGTCATACTGGAAGGGGAGCCTAAATTCCCCCAACGCTTTGCATCATTCCCAATTTTTTGAAAATCAAAACACATAACAAAGAAAGAATGATGGTACAAATAGAAGGTTTACGACACAAAATCACTCTTGTATCCAAGCACCAACAAAGGTGACAAAGGTCATCCAGGAACACATAACAAAAGCATGGGGGAAAACATCATGACACACATACTTCTAATCTAAAGATAAAGAAGGGGCCTCCCCTAACATTCATCGACCAAGAGGTCATCAGCTTCCAAATCTAGATAATTATAAGGGGAAGGTGGACAATCCTGCAATGGTGGAATATTAAGAGGAGAAGCTTCCAACCCTCCTGCAACAAAAGCTAAGGAAGAAGGCCTTGCAAGGTCTTCTCCACTAGGCTCTTGTGGAGCTATGGTTAGTGATTTTGCGAAGATCGCTGACAAGGCTGAAACTTCATCTAGAGAGTTAAACAAGCACTTTCTAGAAGTGTCATGTCGTACCTCAACGAACGGGGAGGACAACACCCAAGATTTACTGTTTGGCTCACCAAGTGACTCGGGAGTGATGATGAGCTCAGAAGAAGCCAAAACTTGTTTTGTCACTAGTACGAAACAAGCTAGGGCATGAGCACCCTTTGGAGAAGGTGGGATCCTCTTACACCCTCCATTACTGGAAGGGCCAACCTCTGCCTTCTGCTTCATCGAGGGATGCAAACTCCCCACAAATGAGGCAAGAGGTGCAAAGGAGGAGGAGAAAATTGTGGCAGACACCACCAAAGTATTCAACATATCCATAGGTTTGGGGAATGGTGGGATGTCTAGAAGGGACATCAACAGGGGCAGCTCAGCCGAGGGAGTGATAAACACCTACACCTTTTTGAGGTCAAGCACACTCACATTCATAGTGGGAGTCAGAATTGAGAATAAAGTCAAATGAACGTAAGCAGAGGGGAGGAGAGAGGAGGACATTTCAGGAGACCGTGAAACAGGGGTGGTCGTCTCCTCTTCCTTTTTTCTGCAAAGTGGCTTGCTTAGCCACCAGAGCCTTTCATTGGTGCTTGTGCTCACACACAAGGTGATTTCTATGACTCTTCAAGCTTGAGACCGAGTGTTACGAAGGGAAAGAAGGCTCCTTCTTAGCCATAGTGGAGTCCTTCAAAACCATTTTTGGTGGAGGGGTAGACTCTTGAACAAGAGCAGGAGGGAGAGATTAAGAGATGACGAGGGGAGTTAGTTCTAGCGCCTCGGTGGCAGGCCTCTTCCCATTCATTTCTTTAGGGGTAGGAGCAGTGGGAGGTCGTGGAGGTCGAGACATAGAGGATTCCCCATTGGGACCCTTTCTTCTATCATATCGAATGAGCCTAGGATCCATGGGTAGAACAGGAAGCTCAAACATAGGATGTTTGGGATTTCCCCAAGTGGGCACCATAGGGTTCTCTCGCAAATGCAGAGAAAAATCCAATGATTTCGTAGTAGGGTGAGAGGAAGCGTCGGGCTAAACAACGGAAGAGGAAGAAGAGGGACCCTAGGAGGGCTTCTCTTCTCCTCTTCTACAGGCCTTGGCGGCATCACTGCCAACTTTTAGGCATGCCCCATGCGAAACAACATAAGGTGACAGAGGGTACCTCACTCTAGGTGTTAAGCACCCTTTCTTGTACTTTTGATAAGTCTGGTACAAGAGATCCTTTCTAGGCAGGAGAGGACCAATGGGTGTATGCCAAAAGTGATCTAGAGAATAACTGCCACATGTAACCGGTGGTCTATAACCGGTGTCATGGATCACATGTATTGAACCCTCATGAATAAACTTTAAACATTTGTGCACAACCAAGGGATCTGTGTTCATAGCTACTAATCAGGGGATACCCAACTTCACTCCAAAGAGTTTGAATCCTGGAATTATGTCAAACAATAGGTTTATGAATCTAGGCTAGACAAGGAATGACAAAACAATGCTACCAAGGGGAGGTACGAAAAGTTTTTTATGCATACGGATGCTGCTCACAGGTGCGTAATACCCATCTTTATGCAATAAGTTAATTAACATGATCTCCTTAGTTATGATATTCACTTGAGATGTTGGGTCAACAAGAACACTTGCTACAGTGTTCCCATTGATTCGTGAAGGGATATAAAGAGGAGATGGTTCTCTATTAAAACTCATCGATAGGTCCTGTGAGGTGAAGGTTATACCTAGACTACTATTTTTAGGTTGTGCAGAGGGGATAGGTAGATATAGGAAAGAGGCCATCACATGCACTAAATGATACTATCACAAAACCCCCCAAAGGTTTGAGATAGGATAGTGAACCAGTTAAAGTTTCTCTCCACAACGCTCCAGAACCTTCCAACTACACCTACTAGGGGTCGCAAGTTAGGGTGTAAGGCGAAACGCTCCACAACACTCACACCTACAACACTCCTAGAACACGAGAAAAGGACCCTTTAGTACTGCCAAACAGAACCAAAATGGTTCAAGTCGAGTTCACCAGAAAATGTAAGAGAGGATTTACATGCAAGAATCCAAAAGATTAGATTCAACATCAGAGGGCTATGAAAAATAGATCTGGAAAATCTCTACAAGGACACTCACGCCCTGAGATTCCATGTCCTCCATTTTTATGCTCAAATTTGAACCACAAGTGCACAGTGTCTAGTTGTGCTCATTTCTATTGTCTGAATTTGTCTATGAACTTTTGCATTTTCTCTATTTGCATTAGAACAATTAATTACACTATTAGCCTAGTTAGATCATTGTATTTCATCATTAAAAAAATTTCATATTTGGTTAAGGGTTGGTTGAATCACCTATTACACTGCACGTCAATCATACCTTGTCCAAATCCATCAAAAACCTCATTCCACCTTTGCATTATATTCTAAATCAATCAATGCCCCCATACAACACTTCCATACATTTTACAAAAAAATTGGGAAAGGTGTCAAACCCTAAGGTGAAAACTCAAAGGTTTCCCTTTCAATATGTTTCATTTTGGTGAACTTGACATGCTAACATTATATACCTTCTGAAATTTACCATAATTCACCCTAGATATAGGTTTTGTATATCATTATTTTCCATTTTTCATTTAGGGTTTCATTTTTCATCATCATAAAAGTCATAAAAATATAAAAATATTGCATTCATATTGCATTAAAGGTTAAAATAGGACTTGTTTCAGTCATCTCAGATCATATCTACATTCAAATTGCATTCATTAGGTCATTAAAATATGAAATTTTTCATTGAATTCAAATTACATCTTTCATTTAGTTCAAAAAAGTGAAAAAAAATGCATAGTTTTATTTCAAAATTGCATCAAATCATCATTTTCATAACTTTGCATCTTGGAATTTGTTAATCATTGTATCTAACATCTAAAGATTTTATTCAAAAAATTTCAATTTGTTGTTCACGCATTTGCACACTTGCATTTTCCATTTCAATAGTCATAAAATCAACAAAATCTAGAAAAATATACTCTCAAACTTATATGTATACAAAATTGGAAACCTTAAACAGTAATAAGTGCAATCAAACTTTGAATTTCTAGACACCCTGGGCGATTTTTTCCTGTATTTTGTGGCTAAAATTTGAATCAAATCTTTGTTTCAATGTTCTTTGTAGGATTTTGTTGTCAAAATTTTGTTTTTGCATTTCAAAAAATTTCTTTTCAACATTGTTGCATGTTTTTATTCTTAAGTTCACAATCATAGGATCAGAAAAATCTAGAAAACAATTTACTGTTAGACCTGTTTGCATACAAATCTAAGAACCCTAAACAACACCCTAAATAGTCAAACTTTGAATTTCTAAAAACCTTGTCCAAGACACAAATGCCCTAGGTGCCTATGTCTTGCTGTTTGTGATTGAATTTTGAATTAGAATTCTATTTCTATGTTCTTTGTATGTTTTTGTTGTCTAAATTTTGATTCTGAGCATTATGTTGTCTTTTTTTGACAATTTAGTGCTCATCTTGGGTACACTTAGTGTTTTGAAACTTGTATGAGTTTCACGACTTGGTGTCTTATTACCAATACTTCAGTGAGACATAGTTCTAGACTTATGACATCTTGTGTTGTTGTTACATCCACTTTGGATCCCGAGTCTTCCAACTCATTCATTAAATTTTTTTCAATACTCAAGCTCTTTTGGATCCTGTCATTAATGCTACCATACCAATGACAACCTTACAAACACCTATCTTTACATATGTTGAGACTATGGTTTCCCATGTTCCCGAAGACAAACTAAAAAAATTGGACAAAGACTTAGAAGGAATTCAAGACTATGTGAGTACTCAATCTCTAGTTGGTCTTGCAGTCCTTATGATAGATAACATGAGGAAATTGATTAGTGATGCATGTTTAGGGATTATAGTTTTTGTGTGGCCTAGCTCACATATTTGATGCCAACATCCCTACTACAACTAGTTGCACTCAAACATTGATAAACATTCAAAATAAAGAAGGAAATCAAGTCTCCCTCCCTACAACTACAACCTCTATTCCCACATACAAAAATCCAACTGTTGTTTCAATGATACAATAAATAATTGGTATAACTCCAACATTAGGTCTTTCCACTAGAAATCCTTATGGTTTTGGATCTTCACATGTCACACCTCGAGTTTCATCCCCTCTCATAAATTTGTAACATAGTAGTCCACCAAGCACATACAAACTTCCACCACATTCACCACATTCCCAAAACATGTCAAGCATTGACTCAGTCATTAACCAATTGTTGCAAAATATAACCTCACTTCAATAAAAAATTTCAACCTTGAACCAAAACCAAAATGGAAAACCATTACAATATGTTAAAAGAATCCCATTTTCACTTGAAATATTGAAAACATAAATTCCACAAAACATAGAGATACCCTAGTTTGACAAGTATAATGGTAAGGGAGACCCTAGCAATCATATGTCGGCATATACAACCTTGTGTAGTGACTTAATTTTTTATGATAAACTCTTGGTTAAAATATTTCCTAGGTCATTGAAAGACATGACTTTGGAATGGTTTTGTTCATTGTCAAACAATTCAATCCACTCATTCACTAAGCTTGTTGATGTATTCCTCAATTATTTCCAAGTAAACATTGGTCCTAAGATTAACATAACTGATTTAATACAATGCAAAAAAAAAGAAACATGAAAAGGTCACAAACTTCATATGCTGCTATCAATTGCTTTATTTACAAGTCAATATTACTCTTCTTGATGTAGATGTTAATAATGCCTTAATTTAGTGTTAAAAATGGTATCTCTTTACATTTTCACACTTATTTGGGCCCTCTTAATTAAAATGGACTTAGTTGCACCTTAATTTAGTGTTATAAAGTGTATCCCTTTACACTTTCACACTTATGTAGCCCCCCCTTAATTAATTGAGCTTAATTAAGCCTTAATAAGCCCTATATTTCAATTACAAGCCTAATAAATTACATTTTTTGAAGGGGAAACTCGACTTAATTAATGTCAATACATAACACTTCACCTTGAACAATGTGTGTCCTAGGTTTAAGGACCTAGTATCCATTCACCCATGGGCGAATGGGTCCTCCCTAAGACCTTGAACCCATTTTTAAAGTATGTTTTGGGGGTATTTTTATCATCCTAAATTCAAATTTCAAAGGCCAACTTGTAATGTTTTAATTTTGGGAAATTAAGGATAAACATCTATACATACAAGGCTATTTCATCAAATCAAGTCTAAGTCTTAGAGAAGTTTTGAAGAGAAATTTCACAAGAGAAAATATTGTTGCCAAGAGCATTCAAGGGAAGATTTATCCATCATTTGTTGTAGCATTCAAGATATATTCATTATGTCAAAGCTATGTTCAATCATGCATGTTTTTGGAGCTAACATTGTGATGTAGGTTTCAAGATCCAATCCAAGCATTCAAGCATCATGATCCACATCCATTGAAGCCATTTCATGCAAGATCAACATCAATATTTCATTCCTTCAAAGTTTCATGCAAGGGTTTGGTGAGTTGTGACATTCAGTTGTTCATTCATCATCATTTTCATACTATTTTATTTCATTTCAAGGTTTAATTACCAAAACAAGGTTTGACCAAGAAAACCCCCCATTCACCAAAAATAAACATTTTTCCCCTCTCTTTGTGTGTTGCAAATTTGTAGGTTGAAGAAAAGTTGAAGATCTCAAAGTTGCATTTGTTGTCACCTTTCTTGCTATCTCATGGAAACTCAAATCCCTGATTTATTTTTGACAGTTCAACTATGAAACTTGAGAATTTGGAAGTGTGGACATAGGATTAGAGGACCTAGGAATTGATTTTGAAATTCCCTTCACATGACCCATTTTCCATAGGGAAAATGAGTCCCAGGACAACTTCTGAAAGTAGTGTTTTCTAAGAGGTACACAAAATTTTCCATTCTCAAATTTGCCAAAAGCTTTATTATTTCCGATAGTATTATGTTTCGTCTGCAAAACCCACTTTTACATGTATTAAATGAGTGCATTTGGTATTTTTTAATCTTTCTCCCAAAACCCCTGTTCAGTCATTTTTGTCAGGACACTCTGTGCCAGAACATAACACTTTGCAACTATTTTTGAGATCAATTTTAAGTGTCCTCCACTCATCTGATTTACATGAAATAAATTTTGTTTGATAGTTCTATGGTTAATCTACTTAGATCTTGTCTTACATTTTAGTTTTGAGTTGATTTACTATTTTTAGTGTGTCTCCCAAAAGTGTTGTTTGACCTAGACCCCCTCCTAACACAAAAAGGAAAATTGCAAGATTTCTCAAAGAATTCACTCACCTAAGGGTTGAAATTGGATTTTTACTTGAGGGGTCTCATTTCTTGAATGATATAGAAGAATAGGTAGGTTCATTCAGCCCATTTTTCCCTTTCTATTTATAGTAAGGTTGGTGAAACATTTCAAATTTAGTATAAAACCATGTGTTTGAACCCTAACCCATTTTTATATATTTCATTTTGGTGAACCTGAGTTTTGAACATTCTAAATTCTGATTTGGAGTGCATTCAAACCCTATATCTAGGATTGGAGTTAATTCAATACATTTAGGGTTTCTAAATTTGGCATAAAGTTACATTGCATTTTAGGTGTAAACTTTCATTTTGCATTCATTTTAAACATGAAAATTCAACAAAAAATTGTGCAATGTTAGACTATTTTTACATAGTACTTGCATATTAGTGTATTTTCAATCATTCACATTCAAAAATTGAGTCAAAATTGCATTTTAAAAAGTGTCATATAGTTCATCATTTTTCCTTCACTGCACTTGCATTTACACATCAAATTCTGGAAAATTTTGTTGCAGAAGTTACAGTCTCAGACCTGGAATAGATAACACATATAATCACTCAAAAATTGTATTTTTAATAAAAAAAAACTATACAGGGACCTATTCGCCCTTGGGTGAATGAGTCCTTGAGGGCCTAAAAACTAAATTTTCTAAGTTTTTTTGTGGTTTTCTACACTTCCCAAATCTCCTGGTAACCCCCTCTTTTAGTCTGAAATTTTTTAGGAATTTTTGTTTATGCATCTAGGCCAAATCATCCATTTAGTGTAGCCATTTTGAATCATTCCAAAATCATTTTGGTAGCAACAATCATCAGATCTGGAAATTTTTACATTCATGAAGCTTTGCATAATATGGATAAAAGCACTTTTCACTTTTGGATACACAATGTTTACATTCTTGACACTTTGCATAATTTGGATAAAAGTACTTTTCACTTTTGGATACATAATGTTTACATTCTTGAAGCTTTGCATAAGTTGGATAAATGTACTTTTCATTTTTGCATATATAATGTTTACATTCCTAAAGCATTGCATAAGTTGTATAAAAGTACTTTTCATTTTTGGGCATACAATATTAGTATGTTACCTTTCTAAGCATGCTAAGAAAAATTTCATCTCTCCCACTTACGAGAATATTTTTGTGAAAGAGAATACAATAGTGGACACTCATGACAATCAAATTTGGTCTTCTCCAAATAATCTCAAATTGGTGAAGAAGATATTTTGATGTTAGAAGATCTAATCAATAAGAGATATAAGAATCCTATTTGTTTCTCTCCTACTTGTGACAAAGGTATCTGATCTGATGTTAGGATCTATGAAAATTGCTAAGTGAATGCTTAACATTTAACAATGCTTAATTTAAAAATCTAAAAACATAATAACGCATTTGAAATTCTTAAATGAACATAGCAATAATAAAGTGATGAAAAAAATTAGGGAGAGATAGAAGAGAGAAGAAAAAACACAAGTTGATAATGGAGTTTGCCAATATGGCTACGTCTCCAGGCCCCTCTCCAACAGAGTGACTAATCCTTGATTATGCTCCAGAAAATGGTTTACAATGCTTCAACTGTAATAGAGTCTCCTCACGTCTCCTTGGACGACAATGAATTACAAAAAGTCCTCCTCCTTCAAGTACAATAAAGCTTGGCTTAAAATCCTCTCATTGTACAGAGATGAACAATTCACTATCAAAACTCTCCATAGTGACCACCTAGTTACCAAACTCCTAAACTCCCCCCTTTTTATACATGAAATTTACTCAATATAGTTATTAACCATATGATTTACAAAATCAAACCATATCCTCTGTTTACATCATGTGATTTTACAAATCTCCCTTATTTACAAACATAATCTTCATAATCCCCCTTTACAACATAAAAATATTTTAAATCCCCTTATAAACCTTTTAATATACTTTTAATATCATTTGATATATTAATTGAGTGCTTTAATAGTTTGAATTCGGGCTATCAACTCAAAAAACTTAAGGGATTTAATTATTTTTTAAATATAGGGGTTGATTTTTAAGTTTAAAGGAGATTTGGTTCTAGGATATGGTTATAATAAACCCAAGCCTGATATGTTCTAAGCACCATCTATGGCGCGACAGTTGAAAGCATTTTGCAGGGTGGGGTGGTCGGCGGTTTGACCCCCGCCCCCTCTATTTTTAAATGCAATTTCAAATTTTCAAACATCAAAACCAACCAGGCACCTTATTTGGTTAAGCATGAATCACACAGTCTAATGGTAGAGTGCATTGCTTGCAGGAGGAAAGTGAGAGGATCAAACCCCCTCATAAAATTTTGGTAAACATTGCAAACCAACTACCGAAGACGGTGGAGAGGTAGGGTGCCATGTGGCACCCAACCGATGTGCCACATGGTACTATTTAATTCGCTCAAATCTGACACATGTTAGATTCCAGTTAGACCAAGTCAATGATTCCATGTCACCTTACTAGATCATAATGTTGATTGTGCATGCCACATCATGGTCATAGTACCACATGTCATCTCCCCAATGGTCCATGTCATCTAACCCTACCATGCCAGCAAGTTAACGTCATGTTGACATCATCATTGTACAGTCAAGTGGGCATGGGCAACCTTCAACTTTGATTGGCCATATCTTCATTGTACAAGCTCCACTTTTGATGAAACAAGTGGTGTTGGGATCATCTCGTCGAGCTCTTCGTCTTGATGCCAATTTCAACGAATTCTGAAATGATCATTTTTTCCCTTTCCGACCAGACCTTGGTACCTTGTTTGACCCAACTTTGACTGAGCATAACTTGAGCATACGAGCTCCTTTTAGCTCTGTTCAAGTTGTGTTGGGTTCAGTTCACAAGCATTTCAACATGGTGGTGATTTTTGGAGCATATGCAACACTTCAAGTTTTGACAAAAAGTATCCACCTGGATCAATCCTCCCCACTAGAGAGCTTTTGGACCTCCAAAGGTTACATTTATTCATAATTTAAGTAAGGGCATGCTCTCACCACTTGTCTTTTATCATCTGTCCATCTACACACTTGGTTCATCACCATAATCAATATTGCAATAAAATTGTTGAACATATGCATCATTCTATCACTTCCATAAGCATCTACATCAACTATTACAACTATTAACGAATATCCACTGACTAATATCAAGTTGAATAACAATGTAGATACAAAAGTGAATGGAGAAACAACATGTCTATCTTTCACAACAAGAACATCTTTACCCAAGGGAACCTCTAAATTCCCAACCATAAGTTGAAGACTTGGACCATCAATGCTTTCATTTATTATTTCCTCATATTGTACTATTGGTGTATCCTATGGGAACTAATCATGATTAGCGTTGATTACCTCAAGTTCATGTCTAGAACCACTTGACTTGAAAGACATAAGAGATAAATATTTACTTGCATTAATCACCCTTTTCAAATGCCCTATGTTTGCAAAAGACCTACAAGTCTTGAGCTTGTGAGAATGTACAATATACTTGATGTCATCTTAGAACAAATGATAATGATTAAATTCCCTTCAGAAAGAAGCGTTTCAATCATACAAATATGGGCTACAACATACTTATGATTGTGAATCTTAAAGTGCATTTCCTTGTTACTTGCAATTCATTGTTTTCGCAAACCCAACCTAGTGGATAAGGTCTTTGATGCAGTGTAGTTTTCAATCCCAAATTCCTTACATCTTTTGAGATTAGGTTGATTTGAGATCCACTATCTATGAGTGTATCGATTTTAGTGTACTTAGCAACAACCCTTATGTGAAATAGCTCATTTATTTGCCTATCTTCAAGGACATCATAGACTTGAGGAGTAGAAGCACAAATAGCAACAAAAACATTGGCAATAGAAGCCTTACCTTTTAATCCCATTACTATTATCTTAGTTTCATCTTTAGACTCTGGACCAAGATCCATAACAACATTTGAGGTCTCCTTCTTACCTTTTTGTTTACGAGCCCATTTTTGCTTCAATTCCATATGCAACTGCCAACAATGATCTTCATCATGATATTTCTTGCCACAATGAGAGCATGTAAATTTATCATCCTCTTTCTTAATGGTAGTTTTATTCTTCCCCTTTTCTATATCTTTGTATTTTCCTTTAGGTTTAGATTGCTTCTTGTCAGACTTATCAATGAAAGCACTCTTACCTCTTGAATCTAAGTGTGCGGCTTGTACACATTCTTCATCTAGATTACTAGGATTAAAAACCAAAATAGAATGTCTTAGATAAGAGTGAATACCACCTATATACTTAAGCAATGTGTCCTGGGTGTACAATGGGACATTCAATGCAATAGCCCTTTTCCTGAATTCATGGGTGTACTCTTAGATAGTTTGACCTTTTCCTTGCCTAAATTTTTTCCAGTTCATCATTAACTATTGCATATGGCCTAGGGGATAAAATTGCTTCTTAAGAGCATTAACAAATTCTTCCCAAGTTAAATTGACTCTACCATGTGAAATTTTTTCCCGAGTTCTACTCTCCCACTAGGTGAGTGTTGTTTCTCCCAACCAAAGAGTAGGTAACTGGATCCTATAAGCATCATCTAAGAGACCTTGAACTCTATAGTACATTTCTACTTGTTGAACCCAGTCATTTAATTTCTCAGCATTTAATTCCCCACAATACTTAGGTAGATCAAATTTTACATCCAATTTAATTATAGGCTTATGTGCACCCTTGAAAGGATTAGTAGAAGAAATAGAATCAATAGGAGAAGAAGGAGAAGATGGAGAAGAAGGAGGTTATGGAGGCTCATCACCACCACTTGGTCTTTTCCCTTTGTCTTTTCGATCTTCATGCCTTTCTCGCTTCGACAAATCTACTTTTTTGCGCTTCTTTTGTTCTTGTAATTCTTGATAGAGTTCTTCCACCATTGCCTTCATTTCAAGAAAAGCTCATTGAAAACTCTTCTCATCAAGCTCAGTACTTTTTCTAGCTTCTGATTCTTCCATCTTTGGTAAAGTTCTTCGTTTACTTATCTCAGGATTGTATTATGCAAGCGTGCCTTCACCTCGCTGTTGGATCGCATTAGCATCCACTTCTACAATACTAGTCAAACAAGGCTCTGATACCAATTTGATTTGTTGTTACGATCTATGAAAATTTCTAAGTGAATTCTTAACATTTACAATACTTCATTTGAAAATATGAAAATGTAATAACGTATTTGAAATGCTTAAATGAACATAGCAATAATAAAGTGATGAAAATAATTAGAGAGAGATGGAAGAGAGAAGATAAAACATAAGTTAATAATGAAGTTCGCCAATATGGCTGTCTCTGGACCCCTCTCCAATAGAGTGACTGATCCTTGATTATGCTCCATAAAATGGTTTACAAGGCTTCAACTGTAATAGAGTCTCCTCACGTCTCCTTGGATGATAATGAATTACAAAAATTCCTCTTTCAAGTACAATCAAGCTTGGCTTAAAAGCCTCTCATTGTACAGAGATGAACAATTCACTATCAAAACTCTCCATAGTCACCACCTAGTTACCAAACTCCTAAACTCCCCCCTTTTTTATACATGAAATTTACTCAATATGGTTATTAACCATATGATTTACAAAATCAAACCATATCCCCTATTTACATCATGTGATTTTACAAATCTCCCTTATTTACAAACATAATCTTCATAATCCCCCCTTTACAACATAAAAATGTTTTAAATCCCCTTATAAACCTTTTAATATTCTTTTAATATATTTTGATATATTAATTAAGCCCTTTAATAGTTTGAATTCGGGCTATCAACTCATAAATCTTAAGGGATTTAATTATTTTTAAATATAGGGGGTTGATTTTTAAGTTTAAAGGAGATTCAATTCTAGGATATGGTTTATAATAAACCTGAGCCCGATATGTTCTAAGCACCATCTATGGTGTGGTAGTTGAGAGAATTTCATGGGGCGGGGTGGTTGGTGGTTTGAACGCTGCCCCCTCTATTTTTAAATGCAATTTCAAACTTTCAATCATCAAAACCAATTAGACACCTTATTTGGTTAAGCATGAATCATGTGGTCTAATAGTAGAGCCCATCGCTTGCAGGAGGTAGGTGAGGGGATCAAATCCCCTCATAAAATTTTGGTAGACATTGCAAACCAACCGCCGAAGATGGTGGAGAGATAGGGTGCCACATGGCACCCAACTGATGTGCCACATGGTACTATTTAATTTGTTCAAATTTGACACGTGTCAGATTCCAATTGGACCAAGTCAACGATGCCATGTCACCCTGCCACATCATAATGATGACTATGTTGGATATTGTGGCTATGTTTTTGATATGTGGTTGTCATTGATGCCAACACTATTGACATTAATTTCTTAGAGGTTGTATATGTCGAGGATATTGAGAAAATTGTAATGAAATAAGTTGCAGGTTGATAGTGATGAATTGAAGTTCAGTCTGTTGGTGAGCTCAGTATGTTGATGATCAAAATTTGTGGATTAAAGGGTTTCTTTTTTAGTATATCTAGTTTATCCACATTAAGTTTCAAAGATCTACATGAATATTTGATCGAGTTATGAGCAGTTGTGTTCTGACAGTCATTATGTTGCTTCAGTTGGTGTTCCTGAATGAAGATGATGTGATTCTAGTAAGCTCAATTGTTACGGATGCTTCTCTAGTGATTCATGATGTTTGTGGATGTTTCTAGATCATGCTCTATCTGCGTTGCACACCCACATTGATCATTGTGCTCGAGATTAGATATTTTCTCTTGCGTGTTCATGTTTTTCATGTTCTTGGCCGACAGGGTTTTGTAGTGTGTTGTGGATCCTCAAACCAAAATTGTTTGAAGTGTTTTCGTATTTGAGATTATTTTTTTGGTCTTCACTATGTTGTGGCTGACATCGGTCGATTCGCATTGATAATCTTTATTGTTTTGGGCTGACAGTTTGTATTCATTTTATTATTTTGTTGAGGCCGACATGTAGCGATGTAATCTCTTGTTGCGGATAATATAAGCGATTGTTTATTCCATTTGAAGGTTTTCTTGTGTATGAAATGTGTGAATAATTCCATAATCATTCAAAGGAAGAAGCAGAGTGTGAAGAAGAGTGAGCAGAGTGTGAAGAAGTGTTCATGTGCTTAATCGAAACTAAAATCAAGCATTAGCAGATGCTATTTTCTTAGTTCAAAATCCTGTGAATGTAATCTGAATCTTTTTGTAAGACGAGTCTTCCTTCTATATTTGAGCAATGAGCTCTTGGCAGTGTGCCTGAATGCAAGTGCATTCGCCATTTATTTTTCTTTATACTTTTAATAGGGTATAATCTTGTGGACTAACCTCCACCGTGGTTTTTCCCCTAACAAGGTTTCCATGTAAAAAATCTTGGTGTTACGTGTATTTCTAATGTGTTGATGGTTTATGCTTTCATGGTTATTTATCAGATCTTAGAATAAGGTTAATAAGTTTAAATTTCTTAGACAACTAATTCACCCCCCCTCTCAGTTGTCTACCCTTGTGTTTCCAAAATTGGTATCAAATCAGGTTCCTCAGAAGAAGTTTTATAGCTTGAGGTGATCTGGGATGGTGACATATAAGAAGGATAGTTAGAGATTTGATGGAACAAATTATTTTTTGTGGAAGGCTCAAATAGAGTGTCATCTGAGATGCATTGGTGAAACCTTCTGGAATATTACAAGGAATAGGTATGTTATCCCACATAATGGTCCTTCTACTGTTGCTGAGATTAAGGATGCTAAATATAATATCAGGGCTAAGGAAGCTTTATTGAGTTCTCTGACTAATTTTGAGATGACAAATGTTATGGATCCGATGACTACTTATGAGATCTAGAAAAAGTTGGAAAATTTGTATGAAGGTGATGCTAATGTGAAGATTTCTAAGTTACAAAGCCTGAAAGGGAAATATAAAATGTTGAGAATGGGTGATGATAAGAACATTACTTCTTTCATGTAGAGAGTGAATGAACTTGTGTGCAGTATCAGATGTACTGGTGGAACATTGGATGAATTAGAAATTGTTGCTAAAGTGCTCAGATCCTTGCCTACTGAATACAAATCCAAAGCTACAACTATTGAGGAGATCCAGACTATGAAAAATGTAACCAAAGATATGTTGATTGGTAAGCTTACAACTTTTGAGTTAAGTGAGCTTGGCGATGCTCTTCCTAAGATAGAATTTGCATTCAAAGCTACCACATCCGGAAAGGACAAGCAGAGATATGATCTGGGAGAAATTTATTCTAGAAATATATTCAAGTATGAGGAAATGAGAGAGATTGAAGAAGAGTAGAGAAAACTAGATGAGCTTGAAGCACTTATTGTCAAAAGGGAAGCCAAAGGAGAAGGTAAGTATAAAGTAAAATTACCTATTAAATGTTTTTCTTGCAATAAGATAGGTCATTTTACATCAAGGTGTCTGGAAAGAGTTCCTAATACAAGACCTAATAAGCCTAGATTCCAAAGAAAGTGTTATTATGCTGCTGAAGAAGGTGTGACAAATGATGAATCTGATAAAGGGAATGTAAGTGAAGATGAATGGGTATTTATTGCTATCAAGGAAAATGATCTAGCCCCTACTGAATCTGTTAGTTGCTCAAATGTGGAGAAAGCTCTAGTTGCTCGAGTTGAAGAAAAAGATGAATGGGTGATTGACAGTGGATGCTCTCATCACATGATAGGTGATAAAAGTAAGTTTGTGAGCCTGGAAAAGTATGATGGTGGTGTTATAATATTTGGTGATGACAAAGTTGGTGTAATCTATGGCAGAGGATCCATTTCTCTTGATGGTAAGAATAATATTTATGATGTTCTATATGTGGAAGGTTTGAAGCATAATCTCTTGAGTGTTGGACAGATGGTTGATAAGGGATACAATCTTCAATTCAAGAATCGAAAGTGTAGAATATTGGGGAGTTCCGAAAATGTGATTGCATCTAGTAAAAAAAAAAGGTAATATCTTTCACCTGAATGCTACTGGTAAAAGTTGTTTGATTGATCAAGTTGATGAAAGTTGGTTGTGGCATAGGAGAATGTGTCATGTAAACTTTGACAATATTATCAAGATAAGTTCTACTCAGGCAGTGAGAGATCTTCCTAAGTTGGTAAAGCTTACTAATACTATATGCAAGGAATGTTAGGGAAGCAAACTAGAATTTCATTTTGAAGCAAACAACATTGTTCAAATAAAGTGTTTGAGCTTGTTCATACTGATTTGTGTGGTCCTTCTAGAGTTAGAAGTTTACAAGGAGACAATTACTTCATGTTACTTATTGATGATTACTCTAGATTGATGTGGGTTACTTTCTTAAGGGAAAAATCTGAAGCTCTATAGAAATTTAATATTTTTAGGGCTATGGTTGAGACAGAGATAGGTCTAAAGATTAAATTTTTGAGATCAGATCGAAGTGGTGAATTCACTTCCCATGAGTTTAATTCTTTTTGTGAAGAACATGGGATAAAGAGACAATTATTTTCCCCGTGGACCCCTCAAAAAAATGGAGTTGTGGAAAGGAAGAACATGACAATTCAAGATGCTACTAGGACTATGATGTTGGAAGGAAATGGTTCGCATATCTATTGGAGAGAAGCTATTAGTACTGTTGTTTACACCCTCAACTAGGTACAAGTCAAAGGTGATACTGGTAAGACCCCTTTAGAGCTATGGTCCGGTCATAAGCCTACTATTAGATATTTCAAAATCTTTGGGAGTAAATGCTATATCAAAAGAGATGAAGATATAGGAAAGTTTGATGCTAGAAGTGATGAAGGAATCTTTCTTGGTTATTCTACTAAGAGTAAGGCCTACTGGTGCTACAATAAGAGATTGAGGAAAGTAGTTGAAATTCCTAATGTCAAGGTTGATTAAGACATAGCTAGACCATCCAAAACCTATGGATATGATTCAAACGATCAAAATAACAATTTAGTCACAAGAAAGAAAGTTCAGACTCAAAATCAAGTTCAAATCATTCCGGTGAATCAAGAAAATCAAGAGGAAGGAACTAGTGAAAGTACAGAAGAGAGATCACAAGAGACAAAAGTTCAAGAACATCCTAAGACTCCAAGGTATGTAAGACTAAATCATTCAGAAGATTAGATAATAGGTAATAAGAATAAAGGTGTTTAGACTAGGAGAAAAATTACAGAAGAATACTATTTGTTTTCAAAGACTGAGCCTAATAGTGTGAACGAAGCATGCAAAGATGAACATTGGGTGGAAGCCATGAAAGAAGAACTACAACAAATTGAGAAGAATAATACATGGATTCTTGTTCCTAGACCTAAGGAAAAAAATGTAATTGGAACTAAATGGGTCTTTAGAAACAAGTTGAATGAGCAAGGTGAAGTTGTTAGAAACAAAGCAAGACTTGTGTGCAAAGGATATTCTTAGATGGAAGGAATTGACTTTGAAGAAATTTTTGAACCTATCTCTAGGATTGAAGTTGTGAGACTATTTCTTTCTTATGTTGCTTACAAAAACTACAAAGTTTATCATATGGATGTCAAGTTAGCATTTCTAAATGGCAAATTGGAAGAAGAAGTGTATGTTGAGCAACCTGATGGATTTTAATTAACTGATTAGGGAGATATGGTTTTCCGGTTGAAGAAAGCATTGTATGGACTTAAGCAAGCCCTAAGATCATTGTACGCTAGATTGGACAAGTATTTGTTGAAGCTTGGATTTAACAAAGGTACTGTTGATAGTAATTTGTATTTCAAGATTGATGATGATAAAGATTTGATTGTCGAAGTCTTTATTGATGATATCATTTTTGGAGGAGATGAAATTTTATGCATGAAGTTTGCTGATGAGATGCAGAATGAGTTTGAGATGTTTGTGATTGGTGAGATGAAATTATTTTTGGGATTGAAAATTACTTAGCTAGATAAAGGGATCTTTATATCTCAGTCCAAGGATGTGAAATAATTTCTAAAGAAGTTTGGTATGGAATATTCAAAGTGAGTTGGTACACCTATAGTGACTGGATGCGAGTTGACACAAGATGATGATTCACATAAGGAAAATTAGACTAGATACAAATTGATGATTGGTGGATTGCTTTACTTGACCCAAACTAGACCTGGTATCATGAATGTTGTATCCATTGTTGCAAGATCTCAAGTTGATCCTAAGGAATCTCATGTGACTATTGTGAAGAGTATTTTCAAATACTTGAAAGGGACAATTAATTTTGGGTTGTGGTATCCTAAAGATGATGATATTACTTTGAGTGCTTTTACTGATGTTGATTGGGCAAGGGATGTAAATGACAGAAAAATTACTAGTGGTGGTGCATTTTTCTTGGGAAAGAAGTTGATTTCATGGTTAAGTAAGAAGCAGAATGCCATTTCTTTATCTACTTAGAGGCAAAATACATTATTGTTGCTAATAATTATACTCAAGTATTGTGGACGAAGCATATGTTGAAAGATATCAGAGTTGTGTATGATGAACCTATTGCTATATTTTGTGATAATTCAAGTGCAATTAACATTTCTAAGAATCTGGTGCTACACTCAAAGGCCAAGCATATATCTATCAAGTGTCACTTTTTCAGAGAGAAGGTGAGTGAAAAGGAAGTCAAATTGGAGTATGTTCCTACTAAGGAACAAATTGCAAATATCTTTACCAAACCGTTGCCTAAGGATACTTTTGAGTATCTCAGAGGGAAGCTAGGGGTGATTACCACTCCTAATAAGAACTAAGATGCATTGACATGCATCAATAAGTGCATTTCATAATCATATCTTGATCTGGATTGATGTTGTGATGACTACTACTCAGGGGGGGTAGTCAGATGTTCAAATATGTGGTTCAGAGCTTGTGTGGAGAAAATAGATATTTTTCATTGATGTCAAAGGCGTAGAAGATTCATGTGAAAAACTATGAATTATCTAGAGAGAAGAGCCATGTGGGGAGAAGAGTCGTGTGAAAGAGTTAAGGAGAAAAGAGTCAGAAACTAAAGGGGAATAAGTGCTAAAGATAGTTGTGTTGGTGGTTTTTTTCACATCATGTGTTGTCATCAATGCCAAAGGGGGAGATTGTTGGATGTTGTGGCTATGTTGTTGATATGTGCTTGTTATTGATGTCAACACTATTGGCACTAATGTCTTAGAGGTTGTATATGTCGAGGATATTGAGAAAATTGTAATGAAATAAGTTGCAAGTTGGTAGTGATGAAGTGAAGTTCAATATGTTGGCGAGCTCAGTATGTTGATGATCAGAGGTTGTGGATTAAAGGGTTTCTTGTCGAGTATATCTATTTTATCCATGTTAAGTTTCAGAGATCCGCATGAAGATTTGATCAAGTTATGAGTAGTTGTGTTTTGATAGTCATTTTGTTGCTTCAGTTGGTGTTCCTGAATGAAGATGATGTAATTCTAGTAAGTTTAGTTGTTTTGGATGATTCTTTGGTGATTCATGATGTTTTTGGATGTTTCTAAATCATTCTCTATCTATGTTGAATGTCTGCATTGATCGTTGTGCTCGCGATTAGATATTTTCTCTTGCTTGTTCATGATTTTCACATTCTTGGCCGATAGGGTGTTGTAGCGTATTGTGGATCCTCAAACCAAAATTGTTTGAAGTGTTTGATATTTTATTTTGGGTCTTCACTATGTTGTGGCCGACATTGGTCAATTCACATTGATAATCCTTATTGTTTTGGGCCGATAATTTGTATTTATTTTATTATTTTATTGAGGATGACATGTAGTGATGTAATCTCTTGTTGCGGATATATATAAGCGGTTGTTTATTCCATTTGAAAGTGTGCTTGTGTATGAAATGTGTGAATAATTTCCTAATCATTCGAAGGTAGAAGTAAAGTGTGAAGAAGAGTGAGCATAGTGTGAAGAAGTGTTCATGTGCTTAACTAGAACTGTAATCAAGCATTAGCAGATGCTATTTTTTCAGTTCAAAATCTTATAGATGTAATCTGAATCTTTCTGTAAGATAGTGAGTCTTCCTTCTGTATTTGAGCAGTGAGCTCTAGGTAGTGTGCCTGAATGCAAGTGCATTCCCCATTTATTTTTCTTTATACTTTTAACAGGGTATAATCTTGTGGACTAACCTCCACCATGGTTTTTCCCCTAACATAGTTTCCATGTAAAAAATCTTGGTGTTATGTGTATTTCTGATGTGTTGATGGTTTATGCTTTCATGGTTATTTATCAAATTTGAGAATAAGGTTAATAAGTTTAAATTTTTCAGACAACTGATTCACCCCCACCCTCTCAATTGTTTTCCCTTGTGTTGCCAACAAACTATGCATGCCAAGTCATCGACACATGTACCTTCCATGTCATGGTCATATTGCCACGTGTTAGCTCCCCAATGGTCCACGTCATCTAACCCTGCCATGCCAACATGTTGACATCATGCTGACATCATCATTATATAGTCAAGTGGGCATGGTCAACCTTCAACTTTGACTGGCCATATCTTTGTCGTATGAGATCCATTTTCAACAAAATGAGAGGCATTGGGATTGTCTTGTCAACCTCTTCGCATTGATGCTGACGTTGATGAATCTTGAAATAATCATTTTTTTCACCTTTCTGACCAACCCCTAGTACCTTGTTTGACCCAACTTTGACTAAGCATAACTTGAGTGTACAAGCTTCTTTTGACTTTGTTCAAGTTACGTTGCCTTCAGTTTCCCAAGCACATTGACATGGTGGTGATTTCTAGAGCATATGGAACACTTCAAATTTTGACGAAAAGTATCTACTTGGATCAATCCTCCTCACTGGAGAGCGTTTGGACATCCAAAAGTTACATTTATTCAAAGTTTAAGTGAGGAAATGGCCTCACCACTTGTGTTCTATCAATTTTTTGTCTGTACACTTGACTCATCACCACAATAAGGACTGCAATAAAATTGTTGAACATATGCATCGTTCTATCACTTCCATAAGCATCTACATCAACTGTTACAACTATTAACCAATATCCACTAACTAATATCAAGTTGAATAACAATGCAGATACAAAAGTGAATGAAGTAACAACATGTCTATCTTTCACAATAGGAACATTTTTACCCAAGGTAACCTCCAAATTCCCAACCATAAGTTGAGGACTTGGACCATCAATGATTTCATTTATTGTTTCCCCATGTCGCACTGTTGGTGTATCCTGCAACAACTGATCATGATTATCCTTTATTACCTCAAGTTCATGTCTAGAACCACCTGACTTGATAGACATAAGAAACAAATATTTACTTGCATTAATCACCCTTTTCAACTTCCCTGTGTTTGCAAAAGACCTGCCAGTCTTAATCTTGTGAGAATGTATAATATACTTGATGCCATCTTTTAAAAAATGATAATGATTAAATTCCTTATAGAAAAAATCCTTTTGATCATACAAATATGGGCTACCCAACACTATCCCACAGACATGTAGTGGAACCACATCAAACTGCACCTCATCAACATACTTACTTGTGATTGTGAATCTTAAAGTGCATTGCCTTGTTACTTGCAATTCATTATTTTTGCAAACCCAACCTAGTGGATAAGGACTTTGATGCAGTGTAGTTTTCAATCCCAAATTCCTTACAACATCTTCTGAGATTAGGTTAATTTGAGATCCACTATCTATGAGTATCAATTTTAGTGTACCTAGCAACAACCCTTATGTGAAATAACTTATTTCTTTCCCTATCTTTAGGGACATCATAGACTTGAGGAGTAGAAGCACAAATAGCAACAGAAACATTGGAAATAGAAGCCTTACCTTTTAATCCCATTGTTGTTATCTTAGTTTCATCTTCAAACTCTGAATCAAGATCCATAACAACATTTGCGGTCTCCTTCTTACCTTTCTGTTTACGAGCCCATTTTGGCTTCAATTCCAGATGCAACTGCCAGTAGTGATCTTCATCATGACCTTTCTTGCCACAATGAGAGCATGTGAACTTATCATCCTCATTCTTAATGGTAGTTGTCTTCTTCCCCTTTTCTGTATCTTTGGATTTACCTTCAGGTTTAGATGGCTTCTTGTCATACTTATCAATGAAAGTACTCTTACCTCTTGACTCTAAGTGTGTGGCTTGTACATATACTTCATCCATATTACTAGGATTCAAAACCAAAATAGAATGTCTTAGATAAGAGTAACGACCACCTATCTACTTAAGCAATGTGTCTTGGGTGTACAATGGGAGATTCAATGCAATATCCCTTTTCTTGAATTCGTGGGTGTACTCTTGGATGGTTTGTCCTTTTCCTTGCCTAAAATTTTTCCAATTCATCATTAACTATTGCATATGGCCTAGGGGATAAAATTGCTTCTTAAGAGCATTAACAAATTCCTCCCATGTTAAATTGAATCTACCATGTGAAATTTATGCCTGAGTTCTATTCTCCCACTGGTTGAGAGTTGTTTCTCCCAACCAAATAGTAGCTAACTGGATCCCAAAAGCATCATCTAAGAGACCTTGAACTCTATAGTACACTTCTACTTGTTGAACCCATTCATCTAATTTCTCAACATTTAATTCCCCACAATACTTAGGTAGATCAAATTTTACATCCAATTTAATTTTAGGCTTATGTGCACCCTTGAAAGGATTAGGAGAAGAAATATAATCAATAGGAGAAGAAGGAGACGATGGAGAAGGAGTTTCTAGAGGCTTATCACCACCTTTTAGTCTTTTCCCTTTGTCCTTCTAATCTTCATGCTTTTATCTCTTCAACGAATCTCATTTTTCGTGCTTCTTCCATTCTTGACATTCGTAATAGAGTTCTTCCACCATTGCCTTTGTTTCAAGAAAAGCTCGTTGAAAACTCTTCTCATCAAGCTCAATACTTTTTCTAGGTTCTGATTCTTCCATCTTTGGCAAAGTTCTTCATTTACAGATCTCAAGATTGTATTTTGCAAGCGTTCATTCACCTCATCAATTGTTGGATTGTGTTAGCATCCACTTCTGCAATACTAGTCAAACAAGGCTCTAATACCAACTTGATCTAATGTTAGGATCTATGACAATTGTGAAGTGAATGCTTAACATTTACAATGCTTAATTTGAAAATATGAAAATGTAATAACATATTTGAAATGCTTAAATGAACATAGCAATAATAAAGTGATGAATAGAATTAGAGAGAGATAGAAGAGAGAAGAAAAAACACAAGATGGTAACAGAGTTCGCCAATATGGATATTTCTTCGAGCCCCTCTACAATAGAGTGACCAATCCTTGATTATGCTCCAGAAAATGGTTTACAAGGCTTCAATTGTAATAGAGTTTCCTCATGTCTCCTTGGACAATAATGAATTACAAAAATTCCTCCTCCTTCAAGTACAATCAAGCTTGGCTTAAAAGCCTCTCACTATACATAGATAAATAATTCACTATCAAAACTCTCCAAGAAAATTCTCTCCATAGTCACCACTTGGTTACCAAACTCCTAAACTCCCCCCTTTTTATACATGAAATTTACTCAATATGGTTATTAACCATATGATTTACAAAATCAAACCAAATCCCCAATTTACATCATGTGATTTTACAAATCTCCCTTATTTACAAACATAATCTTCATAATCCCCCATTTACAACATAAAATCTTTTAAATCCCCTTATAAACCTTTTAATATTCTTTTAATATCATTTGATATATTAATTGAACCCTTTAATAGTTTGAATTCGGGCTATCAACTCATAAATCTTATGGGATTTAATTCTTTTTTAAATGTAGGGGGTTGATTTTTAATTTTAATGGAGATTCAATTCTAGGAAATGGTTTATAATAAACCCGAGCCCGATATGTTCTAAGCACCATCTATGGTGTCATGATTGAGAGAATTTTGTGGGGCAGGGTGGTCGGTGGTTCGACCCCCTCCCCCCTCTATTTTTAAATGTAATTTCAAACTTTCAAACATCAAAACCAACCAGGAACCTTATTTGTTTAGGTGTGAATCATGCGGTCTAATGGTAGAGCGCATTGCTTATAGGAGGCAGGTGAGGGGATCAAATCCCATCATAAAATTTTGGTTAAGATTGCAAACCAACTGCCAAAGACGATGGAGAGATAGGGTGCCATGTGGCACCCAGTCGATGTGCCATGTGTTGCTATTTAATTCACTCAAATTTGACACATGTCAGATTCCAATTGGACCAGGTCAACAATGCCATGTCACCCTGCCACATCATCAATACCTATACTTGCCACATCATGGTCGTACTGCCACGTGTCATCTCCCCAATAGTCCACATCATCTAACCCTGCCACACCAGCATGCTGACATCATCATTATACAATCAAGTGGGCATGGTCAACCTTCAACTTTGACTGGCCATATCCTCACCGTATGAGCTCCATTTTTGACGAAATGAGCAATGTTGGGATCGTCTCATCGAGCTCTTTGCTTTGATTCTAATTTTGATGAATTTTAAAATGATCATTTTTTTCACCTTTTTGATCGGCCCTTGGTACCCTATTTGACCCAACTTTGATTGAGCATAACTTGAGCGTATGAGCTCTTTTTGGCTCTATTCAAGTTGCATTGGGTTCAGTTTCCCAAGAACTTTGACGTGGTGGAAATTTTTGGAACATATGGAACACTTCAAATTTTGACAAAAAGTATCCCCCTGGATCAATATCTTGGTGATAGAAGACTCAATTATTGAGTGTCATGAGAATCATGTTTGTCCCTCTTCTAATGCTACATTTCTCTCAAAAAACACTTAGATGGATGACATAGATGAAGATTCCCCATCACTATAAGGTCATCTAGGTAACTCAATTGAGGTTATGACTGCACAAATTGAATCTCCTTTAATTAGCAATTCTCCTAAGTCACCTCCCATCATAGAACCATCTAAAACAAAACCATTAAAACCAATAGATATCTTGAAATTTACAATGCAACTTGATAGTAAAAATATTTCAAAGCAACTAAGTTATAATACCATCGCTCACACATACAATACATGGAACAATATGCAACCTCAAACCATTCCTAGATCATTACCATTTCCTCAACCTATTTTTCCTAGTGCTCCTTGTTTTCCTTTACATGATTTTGTTGAACAATTTAAAAATACTCCCACTAATATATCATTATGGGACCTTATTCACACATCACCTACATACAATTGGATGGTCCAAGAAATTTTATAGAAGAGTGATATCCAATTTTCTATGAAGTTGAATGATGTAGCAACCTCCTTTTATTGTATGCAAGTGAAAAAGTCAGAAATCGAATTCCCTAAACATGAATTACCCTTGTTGGAGATCCAAAATAAAAATGAAGCTTAAATGATAAAGGTGATAATTAATGAAACCACAATTAGGCATACTCTCATAGACAATGGAGGTCTTAATGTTTGTACCATTGACCTCCTAGATAAAATTGGTGTGGACAAGAGGCTTATTCAACTTAATGATGTTAATATTTGTGGCTTTGACAATGTTCATAGGCAACCATTAGGAATGATTGCATTACCTATTGAGGTCGAACCTATAGTTTTTCCTACCCCTATCCATATCATTCCAGGACCTCTTTCATACAACCTTCTCCTAGGGAGACCATGGATTCATGCTATGAAAGGAGTCCCATCTACTCTTCACCATGAGATGAAATTTGAATACAACAACATGATATACACGATTGAAGCAAATGAACGAAGTTATAAATCACAAGTTAAACATGATCATAACACTTCCAACTCCCCTAGTACTTTGATTCCAACTTTTAAAGTAGAACCTATACAAGTTGATATTAATCCTAATTGTATTTCACCTACAAAAATACTCTTATGTGATGATTGGGGATCATTTGATTTTACACCTTGTTTTAATGAAGAGTCCAAAATCTCACCCTCAAAGCCCAAAGAGTTATAAAAAAATGATGCCTCTTTAGACACATTTTTTTGTGACGATTAGGGTTCATTATATTTATGCCCTCCTTTATGGGAGAATACAAAATCTCACAATCTAAACCAAAAAATCCTTGTGTTTCATTTGCTCAACTTGGTTCTACGTCAACATCATCACCCCATGGTGGTGATAGGGGCTCTTTAACTCCCATCCCTCATGAGAGGAAGATGAATAACTTTAAGAAACTTAAAAAGGATTTGTGTTCTCATGAAGAAGCCAATCCTTCTCAGAAGCATAAAACCTCCCCATCTGATTTGAAAGTATGTTATGGTCTTGGATACACACTTCTTTCTAAACATGGATGCAATGAAAAAATGGAGCAAAATGATAGAGAACAAGTGAAGTATATACCGTACTCTTTCAAGAAATATCTAGGTTTACCACCTTTATCTCCATCTTCATCTAAGGCCTTATCATCTATTGTGTGTATGAAATATTTTGCTAAGAAAGAAATATCCCCTACTATTGATCAAGAGAGTATCTTGTCGAGAGTCCTCCAAGATCACTTGATATCTCTCCCTCCAAGAACACAAAATAAATTTTACAACAAGAGTTCATTTTGTGTATATCATAGAGTTCACGGTCATTCTACTAATGAATGTAAGGCTTTGAGTAGTAAAATTCAACATCTTAATGATTGTCGTGCTCTTTCTTGTGTTGATGCACATACTTATTCTAACTGATATTGATTTCCATCCTATCATGTTGCTTATCACTATGTGGAATTAGTAGCTTTATATGTCTTGCTCATTGCCATTCATGGTGCAACCATATCTTCATAGCAATATGATAGTTCCCGGTAGTTTTCTTTGTCTCTATTATTGGGGTCAAGGCGTTAGGTTGCCTTGTCCTAGTATGACACCTGTCATTGTCTCTTTTGATTAGTTAACCACCTTCATGTATATATAAGAGCAAGCTTGGGATGTGGACGACATGTCTTAAGTTGGCTCACATGTGACATAATTTTTATGTTATCTTATGCATTGTATTAAGGGGGGGAAACCTCCTTCACATGATGTAGCTTCATTTGGAAACATATGACTTGGCAGAGGGCTTTTTGAGAAAGCTCTCATGTATTCTTTATTGTTAGCATTGATTATTTGCTACTTTAAAGCGAATTGCTTATAACAATGGTGTTAGCAATTTTTTTAAAGTGGGGGCATATATTGGCATTATCATTTTAAATTTTTTGACTATATCTTATGTTGTCTTATCCTATTTGCATTTTTTTCATAGGTGCTTAGCATAATACAACTTGTTAGGCCTTATGAAGCTCAAATTTTATGTTTTTTTTGTGGTATGGGAGCCTAATAAGATTCTCTCATTTGCCACCCTTGGGGGCTCACCTAGTGGACAGCCTAAGGTTCCACTAGCCCGGAGTGAGCATGCATTGTTGTTTGCATAGTGGACATCAAGTTCCGCTTGTGAATGCTTTTGGATAAATAGTCAAGATGTGATCCACATTGTGTTCGATACGTGTTCCAAATTGTGTTGGATAGATAAGGCTTGATCCACCCTTTTCTTTTGGACAAATAGTTGAGACCTAATCCACATCGAGTTGGATAGACTGCTGAGGCTTGATCCACATTTTTTATTTTCATTTTTGTTTTTCTTTTCTTTTTAGTCTTTTAAATTGTGTGTTTGTGTATCTTGCTACAACATTTCATACATCTTGTGTGTGTCCCTTTGTGCTTATGTTAGTTTGGCATAGGATCTTGATCCTAGGGGCTTGAACACCTTCTTGATCTTTGTCATCCTATACCATCAACATTGGTGCACTTGGACCCCTTGACTACTTTAGTGTGATTTTGATGCAAGTTCCTCCTCTCACTAAAGTGGAGGCTAAATGTAGTGTAGAAAAGTGTATCCCTTTACATTTTATCACTTTTTTGGGCCCTCCTAATTAAAATGAACTTAATAATGCCTTAATTTAGTGTTGTGAAATGTATCTCTTTACATTTTCACACTTATTTGGGCCCTCTTAATTAAAATGGACTTAGTTGTGCCTCAATTTAGTGTTGTATAGTGCATCCCTTTACACTTTCACACCTATTCAGGTCCCTCTTAATTAATTGAGCTTAATTAAGCCTTAATATTCCCTATATTTCATTTACACGCCTAATAAATTACATTTTTTGAAGGGGAAACCTGACATTAATTAATGACAATACATTACACTTCACCTTGAGCAATGTTTGTCCTATGTTTACGGACCTAGGACTCATTCTCCCATGGGCGAATGGGCCTTACCTAAGACCTTGAACCCATTTTTAATTATGTTTTTGGGGTATTTTTATCATTCTAAATTCAAATTTCAAAGGTCGGCTTGTAATGTTTTAATTTTAGGAAACTAAGGATAAACATCTATAAATACAAGAAAATTTCATCAAATCAAGTCTAAGTTTTAGAAAAGTTTTGAAGAGAAATTTCATAAGAGCAAATATTATTGTCAAGAGCATTCAAGGGTAGATTTATTCATCATTTTTTGTAGTATTCAAGATCCATTCATCATGCTAAAGCTATGTTCAATCATGCATGTTTTTGGAGCTAACATTCTGATGTAGGTTTCAAGATCTAATTCAAGCATTCAAGTCAAAGATTTGAAGAAAGATTCAAGCATCAAGATCCACATCCATTGAATCCATTTCATGCAAGATCAACTTCAAGATTTCAGTCCTTCAAAGGTTCATCCAAGGGTTTGGTGAGTTGTGACATTAAGTTGTTCATTCATCATCCTTTTCATGCTATTTTATTTCATTTCAAGGTTTAATTACCAAAACGAGGTTTGACCAAGAAAAACACCATTCACCAAAAAAAAAACATTTTTTCCCTTCTCTTTGTGTGTTGTAGATTTGTAGGTTGAAGAAAAGTTGAAGATCTCAAAGTTTCAAAGTTGCAAAGTTGCATTTTTTGTCACCTTTATTGCTATCTCATGGAAACTCAGATCCTAAATTTATTTCTGACAGTTCAACTTTGAAGTCTGAGAATTTGGAAGTGTGGAAACAAGAGAAGAGGACCTAGAAATTTATTTTTAAAATCCCTATGTATGACCCATTTGCCATAGGGTGAATGAGTCCCAGGACAACTTCTAAAAATAGTGTTTTTTAAGAGGTACACAACATTTTCCATTCTCAAATCTTCCATAAGCTTTATTATTTCTAATAGTAATATGTTTCATCTGTAAAACACAATTTTTACATGTATTAAATGAGTGCATTTGGTATTTTTAATCTTTCTCCAAAATCCCTTGTTCAATCATTTATGTCAGGACACTTTTTGCCAAAACTTGACACTTTGTGACTATTTTTGAGATTAGTTTTAAGTTTCCTCCACTCATCTGATTTACATGAAATAAACTATTTTTGATAGGTCTATGGTTTATCTACTCAGATCTAGTCTTAAATTTTTGTTTTGAGTTGATTTACTATTTTTAGTGTGTCTCCCAAAAGTGTTGTTTTCCTAACACAAAAAGGGAAATTGCAAATTTCCTCAAAGAATTCACTCACCTAAGGGTTGAAAGTGGATTTTTACTTAAGGGGTCTCATTTCCTGAATGAAATAGAAGAATAGGTAGGTTCATTCACTCCATTTTTCCCTTTCTATTTATAGTAAGGTTGGTGAAACATTTCGAATTTAGTATAAAACCATATGTGTTTGAACCCTAACCCAGTTTTTCTATGTTTCAAAGAGATAATCTTATTAATAAAATTTATATCCTTCATACATTTGTGTACGACCCTTCATGATTATCAAAATTTGGTTAGTCAGTATGAATAAATATCTTCATTGATTCCTACTAAGGAGTTTGAATCTGTACCTCAAAACAACTATCAACCATTCAAGAAAGAAAATAAGAACTTTATCAAATTACATACACCTCAAACAACCAACCACATTGAGCCTCAAGTTGCTTGCATAAGTTCAACTCCATATCAATTTAGATTGAGAGGTAGACAATTTACCCAGTTACTTGACATCCTCCATTTGATCATGTTGCAAATTTTGAGTAAGAACCTAATGCAATTGCCTCCTATTAAACCTATGGATACAACCAAACCTTTGCCTCAAAGTTACAATCCAAATGACTTTTGTTAATATCATCACACAATTGGACATGATATAGAACGATGCATGCATCTTAAACATCAAGTTCAAGACCTCATTTCTTCTAACCATGTCTAGTTGGCTAGTGTTAATGGTGAAGGGAATAAGTCTATTGCCCCACCTAACCAAAACTTTCAAATTTTTACCAATCCAATGCCAACCCATTCATCTAACTTTTTGCAAGCCTATGATGTTAGGAATGATGAGATGAATATTCATAAGACTGATGACATGAGTATATGATGATGATAGGAATGATAACGAGGATCTTCTACAAGATGTGGTCACTCTCATAGATGTTCAACCTTATAAGGGCCAAACCAATGTTTTACCCAACATTAATTTCACCCATAGTGATGCACCTAGACATGCACCTGATGGTCCTCTCTACATTATCGATCATATCAATGACAAAACTGTATAAGGAATACTCATTGATCATGTGTGTGTAGAGAATGTGATCACTGAGGAATTATTTTTTTGTGCAAGAGCTTTATCAAGATTCTTATGAACAATCAAAAGTATGGTTGAAAACTCATGATGGTTTTGATCACCCTATGATAGGTTTGATCACTCTTCCTCTTAAAGTTGGACTAAAATAATTAGATGTACCATTTTCCATCATCCTGACATCTAACCAATTTTGTGTGAAGCTTGGCTATCCATGCTATGCTCCATGAATGTCGTCCCATCGGTAATTCACAAGTGCATAAAGTTCCCCTTTGAAAATGAGATATTTACAGTGCATCATAGTGGGTTTAATCCTTTTTTTTCTCATAGGAAATTTTCATTAAATTTATTTTGGCCTTAACCTATGGAAACTATAAAGCCTCATGAAGATTTATTTTTTAATTCATACCAAAATTTTAAGGCAAAGTACATAATAGAGTTATCTCTTAGCAATATTCCTAAGAATGATAGGTCCATGGTTGTCCCTCCTCCCCTGCCTGTTATGGATGAACCTATGCCCCAAGCCAGGACCCTCCCAAATAATGAAGGTAAATATGTTGTAGTTCCCCCACCCATCTCCTATAAAAGACCAAGAGACAATAAAATGATTGCTTTTGTTCCTCCAAAGATAAAACAAGTGTATAAACCTAAAGAGACAGTGGTTTCCCAACCATTGGTGGTTCCTTTAGTTCCTCCATTAAGGGAAGAAAAGATACCAATGGTCAAGAAGCCCACTCCTATCCCATCACAAATTGAAAACCATGCAAGAAGAAACCAAA
>VDFB02000015.1:33303555-33391044 GCA_007258455.2 Sequoia sempervirens
GAATGCTATACTCCTTAGATATTTTAATCACCACCGTTTCTTTGTTTTGTGGTGTTGGGCTTTTGCTAGTAGAAAGTGAGGTTGATCCTTTAGAGAGTCCCAACCTTGAAAGTGAATCATTTAAACGCAACAATTTTCTTATGGTCTTGTATTGTGTTTGCTCAATTTCTTTCCATGCCTATTTATTGCCAAACAACTTTGCCATGATGACCTTTTTCAATGTCCTAATTGAAGGCCACTAAAAACCAAATCCAAACTGACATGTACACAACTGATTTCACACCAATTGAATGCAATCATTACCCAAAAAGCTAGCAAGAATATGGCTTTGATACCACTGAGGTATCCCTACTAAATCTAACCCCAAAAACTCATTTTTCAGAGTGTTGACATTTCGTCAAACAGTTGTTGTGCAAACTCATGAATTCTGATTTTATGACTGATGTTCTTATTTTCTGAGTTTTGTTTGATTGCTTTTGATGTCTGGTGGAGTGTTTTCAATGCTAATAACATAAAGGAAATGCATAGAACTGATATATAAATTATTACACAACATAAATTGATAAACCCACTTCCATTTATGCCATTAAGTTAAAGATATAAGGTCTGATTAAAATGACAGTTATGTCTGGTATGAAAATTATCAGACTGTAACAACTTTATTAAACCCAATACAAATGAAATATTTGAATACCCAATATGCCAATAACATACCCGTTCTATGCCAGCATAAAAATACAATGTATGAAGGCTGATATGAGCATGATAACAATGGTAGAAGATTGAAATAGAATGTGAAATATGTAGCTACAGGTTTGATCATTGTTATGGAAATGCTGATATGAATTTGGTTGCCAAAATCAACTTCAAATTCCCATGAAACCCCTTCCAAATGATGGTGCACCAACTAGAAATGGTATGACTGGTATGGAAGATGTCAAATCCTCAATGTAAACTTGTCAAATGACTGGAATAAATCTGCAATGATGATTGTGCCACAAACCCTAGGTGCACTTGGCCAAAAATTGTACAACCAACAAATAGAATGCAAACATGTGATAGTATTTGCCTGGTTGAGACTTGATCTATCAATGGCTATACCTGATCTGAAGAAATATGTTGATATAACACTGCTGCAAACTTAGGCCTGAAAATTAAACACACGAAACTCCTCCAATGAATCCCAAACGAAGACCCAAGGTAGGTCCTCCTCAAAGGTGAATTGGGTTCTTGTCCAATTCACGATAGCCCTTGGGAGTTTTCATTCCCAGAAGATTGAAACCAAGTTGAAACCCTTCTCCAGAGCTCAAACCTGCAAGTGCTTATATGAAAAATGACAAATGAATGCCAAAATAAAAGCCCAAATTTCACTTTATAACCTCCCATGAGCTTTTTTATAAAAGATAATAAAATATTCCTCCTCAAGGGTCTTTTTCCTCATCAAAAGAAAGGGCCACTTTTTAAAAACAACTTTGTTTCAATAGGATGGGGACACTTTTCACCGTTTACTTTATAATTCTATGTTACTATTCACTTTTACTATTCCATTAAAGCAAACTTTAATATTTTCAATTTGTCCCTAGATTCAACAACTGAACTCCAAACTGAAAGGCTCATAAAGCTCCCGGCTAGGCTCTGCATCCCTCGGTTGGGTCCCCTAACCATACCACTGACCTAAGGGAACCCTAATAGTAGGCCAACCTTAGCTAGTTTGAGATGCTTAAGGAAGGGACATTACATTCCCAATAGGATGAAGATAAAGAAGTAGCTCAGGATGATGAAGAAGTGGCCAATATCTCTACTTCTCTGTCTCGTGCAAGTACATATTCTTCTTCTCACATAACTCCTACTGATAAGGCACATGAATCTCCTAGAGTAGGCCCTACTCCATCTTCCTCTTCAGAACATGAGCATTCTATTACCCCTCCATTGGGAAGGACTCTATTTGGTTACTCTAGCTCCAAATAAATTTCCATTCCTCCTTCCTCTTGGTTGGAGAAAACATTATCAAGAAAAAGGAAAATGGTTTAAGTGAGTCTTTTGGAAAAAGATCTTATTGGTCAACCAATTCAGAAGACTCCTAAGCCTAAGAAATTAAAAACTATATCCAAGTTGTTAGAGGATAGCACAAGAAATATTTGTGTGGAAGTTGCTCACCCCTCAGTGCAGAAATAAGTTACCCAAGCGACAACAAGTGATTTCAATGTCACCAGGGTAAACTTAGAACCACCCACAAGGGACAAAGATGTACATACTTTTCAAGTTATGGCAGCCAGGTTGGTAGAATTAACTATGAAAGATATAAAGAGCAAGGATGAATTGAAAATTCAAGTTGGAGTCTTGACTAAATGTTTTGAAGTTCGTCTTTAACATCACTTCTCAACCTGTCACCCAAGTTGAAGTTGCATTTGATCCAATGCTAGCAGTCGGTAAGGAGGTGGTAAATAGGATACAAAATTATACGATATTGAGGAAAGCTATAGATGAATGGATTGAGAATATATTGGATAAAGGAAGTTAATTTATCTCATATATGAAAATGGTGCATCAAAATGCATACCTTTTGAAAATAGAAGTAGAAAAGGATATCATCTCAGCTAAAAATGAAGATATAGCATGGACTAACACTTTGGGCGAACTTGGGGGAATGATAAACCTAGGACCAAAGAAATTGGTTAATGAACAAATCCTTCCACATATTGTTGATAGTCGTTGTATGATATGGAAAAAGAGTGTCAAATAAAATATTTGTGTGGTTAGGCAAATTTTACAGGATTTTGGCAAGATATTAATGGAGTGTAACACAATTAATGATGAAATTTGAAAGAATCTTTCTACACTTGATTTACCACCTTTGGGAAAAGAAGGAAGTGGTGATGAAGATGCAAAGGTTTTGAAGGAGAACTTTAAGAAGTTAATTGATGATGCCAATACATGACCTTTCAATGTTGAAATCTTCAAGAAATTCAGTGGTATTGATTTAGTCTTATTTCGATCTGTCGAAAGAGTTGCTGCCTATGAGAAGAGGCTCGAAGTAGGACAAGACAATAAAACAATATGGAAGCTCTAGGTTGGAAATGTCACCATTTCTCAACATAAGGAAATGCCACATGTCCTAAAATATTTCCAAGCCTTCTGAAAGAAGACTACCACATCATCAATCCAGTCGATTGATGAACTAGTTAAATGAAGTGCCACCATCATGAATTTTTAGTTTTCTTTTCTATTTTTTAGTTATTCAAAATGACTTTTGTTTTTAGTAGCTATCTTTAAAGAAGCAGTTACTTACCCACTTCTATATATGATTGTAATTAAGACAAAGAAACTCTCTTGGCATTTTGGATTTTTAACACTTTCAATTTAAATATAGCAGATAATATTGAAACCTCTAATCGTCTGTGCGCATTTGTTTTTATGGAGATAGTTAGAATATCTTGAATATGTGTGTGTAAGTTATTCTTATTCAATTATGTTTCCTATGTGAGTGTATAGTTGTTTTATCTCTATAGTTGGTTTCATTTATGGGTTATATTGAGTTAAAATCTGTTTATCTGTATGATGTATGGTGAAAGACAGTCCTTATGCTAGTGTTTATAATATTTTAGTTTTCATTGCATCTAATATAAGAATTTTTTTTTGGTATCAGGTTATCTACCTCTACTGCTTTCAGGTTAAAAGCTTATAGTTGATTTATTTTAAAAGTTTTCTTTGGATTACATTGAATATCTGAGAGGGAGTTGTACCTCTATTAAATTCAAAGAGTAGTTATTTCCCATAAAGAGCGGTTAGCTCGAGCTATTGGTAACAATTGCACTTTAGGGCTAAGAGTCAAGTGTGAAATTTCAAGGTGTCCAATCTGTTATCCAACAAGTTGTTAGTGGTGGGAAAAGTATGGGTTTAACATCATAAAAGCCACAAAAACTTAGAAAGATCCAAGAAAACTAAAGCACCCAAAAAGATCTAGGAAAACCCAAAAAGCTCATAAAGATAAAAAAATATTTAAAATGTTTTAGGTTTTAGGGGTTGGGATTAAGAGTTAAAGGGTCCAATAGTAAATCTTAGGCAACAACGATGACGCAAAAAATAGAAAAAAATTGATGGTTGGGTAGCTACTAACAAGTGGTATGGATGTTAATATTTATATTTTTCTTAAAAATCTCAAACAATGCTCTTATGAATGGTGGAGGAAGGTTTCTTGACAACTCACAATTTAACTCATTGTCCAACTTACCTCACAATTGAATGCTACAACTTACTTATTTAGGAAAAAAAAGTGATTTCATAATTTTTTTAAAAACCATTTGTCAAACCATGTATTTTATTGGGTATAGTTGTTTATATTTATGGCGATGTTACATTTTAATTAGATTAAAAATGAATTAAGGATACCTTTAGGAATACTCTCCTAAATCTAAGATGAGTTCAAAGTGTAGGGGATATTAACCACTCTTTTCAATTGGCCTTTAACCCTCCTCAATTTTTCAAAGAGTTTTAGTTTTACCTTCTCGACAACACCCACATCAATCTTCCATAATTTTTGAAAACTCCCGATATAGGGGCCATGTGACAATAGTCAGTAATGACATGGGGCTAATTATTGGTCCACCTTACTCTATCTAATCTATCATCATTGTGCCATTGTATGAGGGATGGGGCATAATGTTATTATGCCTAAGACATGCCATTTTGTAGGGAGAATAGACTGAGCCAAAGTGGTGCACTCTCTTTAAATAATCATTTTATTTTCAAGGTAAATGTTACATCTTGAATTATTCATGTACCATCCTAACATACATGATTATTGTATCATTAAACGATATAAAATATGTGTTATATTCTTTAAACTATGTCAATGCCTTATACAATTTTCTTTTGGTCGGTTAGATATATTTTTCATAATGAATGCCACTGGTTTAGATAAAACTTGAAATTTGATGTCACACCCCATTTCATCGTTACTGAGTTAATTTTACCTTCACAGGTATATAAGATGATAAATGCAATCATGATTTTGATATGTTTGATTAAGGAATGCAATACTGAAATAGGTATTAAGATATTATTGCTTTGAAAGAGTAATTATGCTTATATTGTTGAAGTACAATGAAAGAACATGTATTGCACTATGAATATGCTAATATTTTATGATGCATGTGGGTTTCATGTGAACGTCTAACTACCATTGCAAATGTGCCAAGATGGATGCAGGTATAGGTTCATGCCTCCTTAAGGGAGGGGAAGTATCACTCAGGAGAAGTGTTTGGTCAGGTATCCTTGAATGAGGCCTAATTGAGCTTTCACACACCCAATGTTAGAATTGTCAAGTCAATAGTTTCGGTTAAGTGCCTTTGGTCATGGTCTTGACTTAACGTAATAATTGGGTAGTCATCCTTGTTTGAGATAGGTTGTCTCTGTGGATTGAATTATGTGATTGAGTCTCTTTGATTGAGATGTATCGTATCAATCAATGATTATATATGTATAAGAATGCATATATACGTGGGTGGGTGTGGAAACAATACTCATGCATAATGAATGTAAACGTGCATGTCTATATAAAGGTAGGAATACTTCCACGTACCATGCACGAATACATTGTATGCATTGAGATGCCCATTGGACACATATCACTAACACATATATGTGTATAAATAAGGAAGATAGATTTAAGAGAAATGTTAATAGATGACATTAAGCACATTAATACTATCATAGGTGCTAAGAGTATTTCATAGTGTTAAACACATATAGTTGTTTTGAACAACAAGCAATGAATAAATAAGGAACACTATGCTAGGATGCATGAGTATAGACAAGTAATAAAGGCCGATTCATATAATATAAGAATGGTAGATGAAATATAAAATGAAGTGCAATGTGTATAAGTGCTTTAGTAAACATTAAGGCATATTTTGTCATTTAAGATAAAGTGCAAGAAATATGTGAGATTAAAGTTTGTTTTAAGAATAATGGAACATAATTAAAGTGCAACACATATCATGGAGGCAACATACCAAGTCAAACTACAATATAAATGATAAGAGGTCAAAACAAGTTATGCGTTTCCTATCAAGTATAGACCAAGTCAATTGAGTATGTGTAGCCAAAATATGGAAGACCATTTCCACTGTTAAACTACTGGCTTGAGAATAGGGAATGTGCTGCAAACTTGGCGCCATATTATGAATTCTCTGATTACTTTAGAAGTCTATCTTTCTTGGAAACTAATTTGTTGTATAAAACACCCGTTTTATGAACTTGTCAAACCTGTTGTATCAAGCATTTGATCGATTTTCTATTTAGTTTTGATGACCAACTTGATAGGAATCTGCCACCTTTCTACTGGCACTTGCTGAGTCGAATGATTATGGCTAAGAAGTGGCATAGAATGAACCTTGTTCTTAGTCTTGAGAAGTTGGTTTTTGGGTATAAATATAGGGTGAACTCACCTCATTTCATACACTTTTCATCTACAACAATACGCTGCTCCATTTCTAATATAGTTTTAATTGAGTGAATCTTAGTTTGCTCAGAGCTTTTGTGAGGAAGTTTTAGTGAGATTAGTGAAGAGAGGTTGATTGCTAAATTGATAATAAGAGGAGGCCAAGCTAGGCATTCAAAGAGACAATTGGATTAAGCGATAGACATGCATGGAATTCTATTCTCCTTATGTTTATCTTTTGATATGAAAGATTGATTGTCTTGTTTGAATTGTTTGAAATTGCATGAGAATGCTTGCATTAGTGAAATGAAATATTTGCTTTTGGAAAGGAAAAGAATCTAGATGTTATGATTTCCTTATGAATGCTTGTATATACTCCATATTTAGGAGTGATTATCATCATTAGTATTATATATATGAATTGATGAAAATAGCTTAAGAAGTTATTTGATACAAAGTTACTCACATGATCTTGTTTGATACTTGAATGAGAAACCTATCTATTAGGTTATTATTTTGGGAATTATGATGACGATATTCATATATAGTCTACACTATATGTATAACATGAGATGTATCAATGCCATGAAGTCATTTGACACTATTAGTATACAATGTTAGGAAACCTCGGGAAAGATAAGGTTTAGCAATATAACCATAGTGATGGTATGAAAGATATGATAGGATGTGATGTCATGCATACCACACCAATAATCTATACTTGATTAATCACTTGATCATTACTTTACTTACAAATGAAATCCTAGGTTGAGAATAACCTGTTTGGGTCTAGAATTATATTTGATTAATGATTGAAACCCTAGGATAAGAATTATCTACTAGGATTAGGATATTTACTTGATCACCCATTGGAACCAATAAGTTGGGAATAACCTACTTGGATAGGGTTATGTAGTTGAGCTTTGTTTAAAGTACTTGGGTTTAGATTAACCTAAACAATCAGACTGATTGTTGATTATAGATTATATCCGGGATCAGGGCATACCAAGGTTGAGGTCCTCACCTATGTGGTTAAGTAGATCACTCGAGTTTATGAAATACTATTTGTTTGGAGCTATAGGTGGGATTAACTATTGATTTAGAGTTGTTACCTAATTGGTTGTTTTATACTCTTGATAAGAAGTCATTTTGTTGACAAGATTCTACTCTTTGAGTATCCCTTTTTACTAAGGAGATTACACTCTCAAATATAATCATTTACTTTTATGAATGCTTTTCAATTTAGGTCATTTACTAAAGAGATTATACTCTTGATGAACATCACTTATTAAACGTGATAAATTACTGAATGGAGTCAATTATTTATGAATATTTATTCTATGATAAGGTGAAGCATATGTATCTATACTTTAGATTATAAAGTTATTTTGAAGACTAGGCTGTCCATTGAAGGGAATAACTTGTTAAGTTGCTTATGCAAAGTTGATGTGTAGACTAGAAAATCTTGTATGTTATACCTAGGGATTATAATATCCATTGAAAGGAGGGTAAATTATGCTTAAACTTTATTGGTAGAGATACCATTGTGTTTTGAAAAGGAAATAGGTTGTTTCTAAGGTTATAGATTACCTATGGAAGAAAACTACCTATGCATACTATATGAACGGTCATAAACCAAAATGAGCTAGGGTAGTGTATGCAAATAGGATGACTGTCACTCAAAGTACTGGGTGAGAATACTTTGGCCAAAGTAGTGTAATTTGCCACTGATTGTATTGTCTATTCATTGTGTTCCTTTTATGCATGCTAGTTCAGGGTTGTAGGGGATGCAAGTTCTAGTTATGTAGGGCATAACACTCAGCTCAGATAGGCTAATGTTATGAGGTTACCATACCAAACACTTCGTCGAAGGGTAGGGCCATCTAGCCATATGTGGCAGATGTGCGAGGGTCCACATTTGAGTCTGTGGTTGGTGGAAAAGTGCTCGGGTGATGCTTTTCCTCATCAGTTGGCGGCCAAGGTTTGCTGATGTTTGCGCTAGTGACGGGGACAATTAAAGTGTATGCACCAATGCAACGACATCAAGACTAGTTTGTATATCTATTGCCAAATGAAGCTTAGAAGAGCTATGTATGTATCTTGTACCCATTTATATGGAAGGATGTATTCTTGAATGATTAACTTGAGTTTATTCAATATGAAATATATGTTATGGAAATATTTGTGGAGTTACAATGAAATGCAATGGAAGTTTGGAAAATTGTTTATTTCAAATATGCATGTAATTTACATTATGGAAAAAAATAATTTTTTTTTTTTTATTATGTTGTGGCATCATGGATCATTCACTTGAGGTGAAAACCTTGAAGTTTTACTAAGTAGAACATCGGGGTTGTTACATTTGATGGCATGGATTACACTCTTTACTTTGGAAAAAATGTATATTTTATAATCAAAATATTCTATAGTTTATGGTTAGGTTATTTAATTTTTTTTAAAATTTAGTGTGTTAATGAATTTTTTTTTATAGTAGTTAGTGATTAAATTTTAGATGACATGTTTATAATAATATATATTATTTAAAGATCACGAGTCATAAAATAGTAGAAAGATTAGCAATCTCATGTGAAGGTGGAATACGTGTATCAATATCATTAAGGTCTTCAAGGTAAAATGAAGTAAAATGTACAGGTAGGAGCCCATAGGTGAAACGAGAAAATAAATTAGACATATAAAGGCATGTGCCCACTATCTAGATATGGACACTAGATTAAGGAATATCCCTAAATTCATCATGAGAGGTGAGGATAAAATATTTGTCCACAAAAGAAGGAAGGATGCTCAAAGGTAATATGTCATCATAGATAAGTGATTTAAGTGTATCAAATAGACAAAGATAAACACTAATTGTCTCTATGTAGAAGGAATGATTGAATACGTATGAAATAGAATATCTATAATTGAAACACCTCCACTTATAACATACAAATACTTAATAGTATCAAGGGAAGAAGAATCATAAGTAACAAATATTAGTAACATATCAAGATCACTAACATATGTATGGATAGAGGATAATAACAATGGACTATGTAATTCTATGATTAAATATGTGTCAATAAAGCACAAGCAAGTGTGAGTTGTCAAGAAAAAATTAAATCCAAACCCTACTATGAAAAAATCAACGACAAGCACATAAGGATGAATGTCAATCTTAATTAGATCTAAGATGGAGGACAAATAATTTAATATAATTAGATCTAAAAATGGAAGCCTAGAGATGAATCTAAAGGTGGGTAGAGTGGGGAATAATAAAAAAATATGAACAAGAAGGATTGTAGATCGTAAAGCATCAAACCCTAGGTCAAGGGTCAAAAGGGTCCAATAGTAAATCTTAGGTAACAAAGATGACACAAGAAACAAAAAAATATCGATGGCGAGTAACTCCTAACAAGTGGTATGAATGTCAATATTTATATTTTTGTTGTAAATCTCAAACAATGCTCTTATGAATGGTGAAAAAAGTTGTCTTCATGACGCACAATTAAATTCATTGTCCAACTTACCTCATGCTTACTTATTTAGAAAAAAAAAGTGATTTCATAATCTTTTAAAAACTTAATATATAATATATAATCTTCTCCAAAAAAAAAAACAAATACATTATTAAAAATTATAATTTAAATTTAAAATTAATTAAAAATCTAAATTCTCTAACCATAACTATAGATTTTTATTCCCCGATTGTTTGAAAATAATATAGAAAAACAAATTACATGAAAGGAAAATCATTAAACCACTAACCTTAAAAATTAAATAGTTTGAGCAACCACTTTTTTAAAAAATAGCTAAACCCTTGTGACCCGGCTCGTGGTGTTAAGTTGGCAGCAATAGATCGAGACCGTCGCAAAAAAGATCCTTGACGGGGAAGTGCGAGTGTCAAATTTAAGCTCTCAGAGCGCTTCACATAAACCCTAAACTGTTAAAGAGGATATTCGCCATAAACCCCATCTTGTCGCTGTGGACCTTACTACTCCACCCCGCTAAACCCTTCCTTTCACATTGCATTACACGGTAGCAACCATCTCTCAGTAAAAAAATTCTGTTGTTCCTCGCAATCGTTGAAACCTTACCAGGGCATTCGTATAATATCAAAGGAAAGGAATCCAATGCTGGGAACTGGTTTAAGAGCGCGTTTAGTTTACCCGTCACCTTCTAACCTGAAAATCTGGAGCATACCTCTAAACCAGCGCTTTGCATTTCTTGGGTTAAGCAAGTCAATGAAATCTAGGCAGAAGCAGCAGCAGCAGAGGGGAAGCATTTCTGTTGTGGGGGTCAGAAGTTACTCAGGTCGCCCGCCTCTTCATTCCGGGCAAGGTCGTGGGAATGGATCCTCGTCCTTCTCCAGTAGAATAAACGACCCTCCCTCCAAAACCCTTGTGGAACGGGAAATGGATGTTGATAAGTGGTTTGACAAGAGGGACTCTTCCATGCCCAAGCGTCGGAGAGATGACGACTGGGGCTCCAATGGAGCCTCTGCTTCTTCAAGAGGAAGAGGAAGAGGAAGAGTAACAAGACGCGGAGGAGGAGCAGGAAGAGGAGGAGGAGACTTGAAGAAAGCCTCTCGGCGAGTATTAGCAACCAGCGATGATGACGAGGACGACGACAATACGCATCACAAATTCGGTAAGGAAAGTTCTAACGCTTCGGCAATAACAGGAAGACGACGTTGGGAATTTCGTGAAAAGGGAAGCGTAGCTTCTTCTGCCAGTCCAGCGTTGGAACTCAGCGAGGATGAGGATGAGGATGAGGACGACAGCAAATTTGCCTCTAGTTCTGACGACAAGGAGTTTGACACTGCAAATATTCTTCAGCGTGCACAGCCGAAATCAAGTGATGTTGAGAAATCCGTACCGAAACAGAAGCCTGTGCCTACCAATGCAGAGAGCAACGGGGAATCTTACTTGAGTCAAACAAGGTAACGATTTATTGTATTTATTATTCTACTGCTTGGTCTTGTATCTCTCATTTTTTTCATCATGGAAGACCATAACAAATTAAATTGGTGTAAAGATAAAGACCAGATTGTGTGAGAGGCATGAATGCAGAAAGAGCAAGTTTAAGGATGATAGCATAAGACTTTCGCTCTTATTAAAAAAACTAGTTGATATGGAAAAATTTAGATGGACAGACGGGCAATCTGATATTTAATGAAGATAAATCTATGGAGGAATTTCCCCTCTAAATTTTTTTCTGGATGTACTCTATTTTACTACTGCCAGACAAATGATTACTCATTCAGGTAATTGATATTTTTAGTCTGTTTGGTACAATTGGCTTCATGAGATGGCTCACACAATAATTGTGAAATCAAAGACATTTGGTTAATATACATAGACTGCATTGGCCTACTAGGTTGGCATTTCGTAAGCTTGATGTCTTTGCATTTTCATTTAGCACACCTGATTTGAAGGAAGTGGGAGTTAGTGCAGTGTCATTAATGAGGTTTAAACTTTGAGAATTGCATTTACTTATTCTCATCAAGTTAAAAGAAGAGGTGCATACCGATGGAATGAACTCTTCCATGTTATGGAAATTGGGCTATATCTTTAATAATGTAAACAATCCAATTTGCAAAAATGCTAGACATTGCTTGTTAATATCAATGACATATCCACCCCTTTTAAGTTTCTCTAGGAGCACCAAATGCCTCATTACATGATATTTTCCTAGTTCTCCATCAAGGCCCACATAATCACATAAGATATTTTGATGGCTTGCTATAACGGTTTACATGCGAGTGTTGAAAAACCCCTTCATGAAATTATATAATTTAAGAATTAAAGGCATTGATTTTTGTCTATTCTAAAAGCTTCTTGGGAAACAATTGTGCCACATTTCACAAACTTTGCAAATCAATAACCTTTGATGAGTATGATAGTTTTGACAAATCACCTTGACTTGAGGGGTTTGTAGGGACTCAATCTTGCGAGGTCAAATTTTGCTCGAGCCCTTCCCCTATTTGTGTGTCATAGCCCTATTTGATTTGTTATTGATAATCAATTTGAGACGTCTTAAGTGGGTCCCCTAAGTGTCAAGAGATGCAAAAATCCATAAGTCTAAGTTTGGGATGTTTTTGGTGTTTTCTTTAGTATTTTCTATGTTTGTCGGAGTTGCGACCTTTTGGGGTTTTCCTTGGTGTCATGCCTTTTGCCTCAACCCTGACATCCCAATCTTTTGCCTAAAAATTCTTAGTTCTTTTGGACCAAAATATTAGACTTTCTTGTCCCTGAGTGCCTAGTATCAAATCGTTGCATTCACCTCCCTTTTTTTTATAAGTATTAGCCCATTGGACTTTGCTCTGCTCGGGTACCTCGATGAGCACACACTTATACTGAGAAGGGGGGAGGGCTGAATCAATATAAGACTATCTTTTTTCTTTTTCAAATTAATAACCACAGTAACTTTAAATACACATCATCAACAAAAAAGAACACAAGAATACAAGATTACGTGGAAACCCTTTTGGAAGAAAACCACATAATAAGAACTGATTGGATCTACTATCCAAATCCAGTCACCAAAATAAATAGTCTTTTTACAACAACTTGTAGGCACCAACCTATTGGAGACACCAATCCCCACCATTGACCACCGCTGAGCACCAACTCAATAAGAGACACCAATCTCTTTTAATATGAGGTACCAACCTCTTACTCAACAAGCTTTTTTTTCTTCTTGATAGTTCTCCTTAGATAATCTGCCTTTGAATAATCTTCTATTGTATTTTCGTCACACAAATTTGCTGGTGTTTATATGATATATCTATTTATCTTACACACTCTCTTCTCCACATTACACAAACTCCTTTTATATCTTGCCAAGATAGGTGACTTTATGGAGGATACATTGCTTGACAAGAGACGCGATTACACTCTTTTACAATCTTTCATTGCACCTTTTAATAGCAAACTTGGGCACACAACATAAGGGGTTGGCCCCTCTAGAAAAATATAAATATATATGTAATTTTTGTTTTCCTTAGGGCACTAGACATGGGTTGGCCCATGAATGAATAATAATTTATTTATATATTTTTAAATCTCAAGGAGGGCACCAAAATGGAGGGAGGTTGACCAACAATAGTAAATGAAGTTTGTCTAATGTCCTCGCTGCCATTGTTAGGATAAGATTTGCTCTTGGAATGATACAATTGAGTGGCCTTTGGCCTTCATACTTCCAATTCCCACAAATGATTTTCTTGACACAAACAAATTGATTTCTTCTTTGACATTGATGACAACTTTGCAAAGAAATAACCTGTGAACATAATACTACCCCTGACTCTATTGCCCTCATTTTCTATACTTCTCCCCTTTTAACATCAATGACAAAGGAATCCTTAGAGCTATAAGATAGTGTAGTGATGAGCTCCCCTTGGGAAATGCATCTCCTTAGTGACTAGATGAAAAAGATATCACCCCCGACTTCTGTCTAAGATACTCGAAAGTCTCTTTTGGAAGAGGCTTTGAAGATATCTGTAATTTGTTCCTGTGTGGCAATATACTCCAACTTCACCTGGTGATTAGCCACCTACTCTCTTAAGAAATGATATTTGATTGGAATATGTTTGGTTTAGGAGTGCATCACAAAATTCATTGAAATATTAATTTCACTAGTGTTATCACAAAATATTGATATTGGATGATCATATTCTATCTTAATATCCCTTGGTGTTTGCCTCATCTAAAGAACTTGAGTACAACAAGATGTTGTTGCTATATATTTCGCTTCTGCCATGGATAAAGAAATTAAAGCCGGTTTTTACTCAACCAAGACATAAGATTATTATCAAGAAAGAATGCACCTCCGCTTCTACTCTTTCTATCATCAATGCTACCAACCCAATCTACATTAGTATATACTGCTAAGGTGAAATCTTCACCTCTTGGATACCATAAATCGAAGTCCAAAGTGCGCCTTAGACATTTAAAGATTCCTTTAACTGCCTGCACATGGGTTTCTTTTGGTGTAGCTTGAAACCTTGCCACCATATCCACTGTCTGCATAATATCAGGGCTTGAAGTTGTCACATATAATAAACTCCTAATCATTGACTTATAAAGAGTTTGATTAGCATGATGAGCTTTGCTCTTATGGCCAACATTCAGAATGTTTATGAGCCCCAGGATCATAGCAGCATTAATCGTTTGGGGAAAAAATCGGCAAACCAAAAGTTCAGGATTTTTTGAAAAAATCAGGAAAAAATCAGGAAAAAATTTACAAAAAACACAAAAAATTGAAGAAAAACAGTCAGAAACTACTTTTTAAAAAAAAATTTAATGGCATTTCCATAGCATATAGACATTGAGAGCAAATAAAATACAGAGTTCAATCCATGAATTATAGAAAATAGATTTAATCAATTTAATGGCCTAAAAAAGGTGCTTTGGAACAAGCTATGGATGCTTGGAAAAATTCTATCAAAGAATAATAGTAAGCAACAAGCTATGGTCTCATGATTTTTTTTTTTTTTTTGTTCGTGCAAAAATCAACATGATGTTATTTGTGTGTTTTTTGCAAGTTTTAAACACGTTTTTTGGCGATTTTGCAGTTTTAAACGGGAAGAAATCATTGACCAAAAGGTCAACGATATTTTCAAAAAATCGGGGAAAAATCCATCCAGCCTGCAGATTTTTTAAAAATCACGATTAATCGGGATTTTTTGTAGATTTATGCTTCTATGCCCAGGATTATTTAGAGGCGAAGGGTAAACCTGAATGGGAAAAGGCTATGGATTTTGAACATCATAGTCTTTTGAAGAACAATACTTGGGTTCTGTCAGATCTTCCACTAGGGAAGAAATCCATTGGTTGTAGATGGGTCTATAGGGATGCTGATGGAACACTTGATAAATACAAGGCTTGGTTGGTGGCCAAGGGGTTCTCACAGAGAAAAGGCATTGACTATGAGGAGACCTTTGCTCCCACAACAAAGATGAGCACCATCTGACTTGCCCTAGCCATTGTAGCACAGTTTGGCTGGAAGGTCCACCAGATGGATGTGAAGAGTGTCTTCCTCAATGGAGATTTGGAGGAAGAGGTCTACATGAAGCAGCCTCCCAGTTTCAAGGTTGCAGGCATAGAGCACAAGTTATGTAGATTGTTGGAGGCTATTTATGGCCCAAAACAAGCACCTGATGCATGGTACTTGAAGATTGACAAATATTTGATTACATAGGGCTTTCAGAGGAGTCCATTAGATGCCAATTTATATGTCAAGAGCATTGGTAGTGATATCATCCTTCTTGTCGTCAATGTGGATGATATCATCATTACTGATAGCGGGTTACATTTGCTTGAGTAGATCAAGTTGAATTTGTGTCAGGCATTTCATATGACAGATTTAGGTCTTCTGCACTATTGTCTTGGTGTAGAAGTTTGGTAGACAGGTGGCAGTATTTTCATCTCTCAGTCAAAGTATGCTAGGAGTTTGCTGGAGAAGTTCAAGATGACAGATTGTAAGATCTAATCTACTCTCAAAGAGAAGGGACTGAAACTTTCAGCCAAATCAGACTCACCAGTGGTGAATGAGTTTGCGTTCAGGCAACTAGTGGGCAGCCTCATCTGTCTTACTGCTACTAGACCCGATCTCAGTTATGTTGTGAGCTACATTTCTCGTTTCATGACTGCCCCTAAGGCAGAACATTGGGTTGTAACGAAGCGAGTGCTAAGATATGTGAAATGGACACTTGATTTTGGCATTCTGTATAGCAAAAGCAAAGATCCTAGGCTGGTTGGGTTCATAGATTCAGATTGGGCAGGTTCAGTTGATGACAAGAAGTCCACTTCTAGGTATCTTTCAGTCTTGGTATGGGTGTAGTCACATGGACTAGTAAGAAGCAGCAGGCAATAGCTCTTTCGTCAACAAAAGTAGAGTATCAGGGAACAATTAAGGCAACATGTGAGGTAGTATGGCTCGGAGGATGCTTGTTGACATGCAAATGTCTCAAGCAGGGCTTCACCCTTGTTTTGTGACAGCCAAGGGGTGCTAAAGCTTGCTAAGAATCCAGTCTTCCACGAGTACACCAAACATGTTGAACTTCATTGTCACTTCATTCGACAACTTGTTGAAGATGGATCAGTGATGTTGTAGTATGTTTCGATTGAGGATTAGATTGCAAACATTCTTATGAAGGCCCTAAGTTCGGACAAATTTGTAATGACCCACCCCAAATGGCATATACTTTTTAAAATTCTTACTCAGTTTTCTTGTATAATTAAGATCAAATATGATTTTCTCATAGAACCCAGTTCATGCTATGTATGTTTTCAAAAGCATAATCAATGTTTGTCTCCATTGTTAAACAACTCATACAAATTACCACATGTTATAAAGACTATAATTAATTCCAAGAACTAAATGCTACAACATCAATTTATTCAACTGGAATTTCTTACACAAAAGTAAGTATCAGTATTTAAACTGACCTTTGTACACTTGGCATAACTCATTTAAGGAATATAAGTCCTCATCAGCTGAATACATCTCCAACTGGGGATTCTAGATTCATTAAAGGCTGCGGTAGTATGCCATTCAATTCCTTAGAGCAGCAACATCAAAATCAAAACCTCCTTCTAGTCTTCAACGTGCCAGTCTCTGGGCACTCAACAGGATTTCCTCCAAGCAGTGCGTCCACAACAGTAACATCAAACTAATGTCCAGCTGAATAAGATTGCAGTTTCATAATCGAACACTTCCAAAGCTTCTTTGAATTCCACCTCAGATATTGAATTAAGTATTATTTGGTAAAGTCGTGCTTCAATGACGTTTCAATTAAAATTGCTCTCAATTTCCCTGAAATTCTCAATATCCTCCCTTAGTCTAGATGCCCGCATCATATAAGACTTCTAGAATCACACGACATCTTTTTCCCAATTAAATGCCACGATGACTCGTTCTTTGAAGGGCCACGATTTCTCAAGCATAACAATATTTTATTTCTTTCAGCAATATTGAGAGAGCTATAATCACCGTCAAAATGAGAACTATAATCGCCACCCAAACAAATTAAATACTGTTTGATTATTCAGTCGCCTTTATCTTCTGAAAACAATATTAAATCTTCCTTCGAAACTTCACATTTTTGTTTCATTTGAAAAGACCCGTCATTTGGTGTGCCTTTGAGCCATGACGTTTCATCTTCAATGCTTTTTTGAGTTAAAGAAGCGACTCCAGAGAGTTGTGAGTTCAATTATCAGCTCTTAGAATAAACTTGATAGCCTCCAAATTAAATATTCAAGTTGCCGCAGGTAATATAGGTCAATTCTAAGCCTCTACAAGTGACGAATTTCTTCAACAGATTTACGCCGATAATCTTCCACATACTCAATGCTTGACCATTAATAAAGGGTTCAAAAATTCTTACGAGACTCAAGGAATATTGATTTTGCATCTGAGACTACCATGCAAATTCACAATATACAAGCCTTAATCACTTCTTGAATTTTTAACACCAATCTTTCACAGCTCCCGGTAACTTGATACATCCATATTTAATTAAAGAATTCCTGTCAGTCCCTCCTTTACTATGATATACACCTCTTTTCGGTATTTGATTGCAGAGATTTAATTCTTTTAAAAGGTAGCTTAAACTTCTTAGACAAACAAACTCTAATTTTGTTCGTTAACAAGGTTAATAATCCATTAGATATTCAATACTCACACTATTTCATCTGCAGTCACCTCCAGTAAGCAATGAACTGAAATGTCTTCAATAAAGCTCACTGAAACAATTTGCTATGAAATTGCTTGTTATTAACAAAGAAGATGATTACAATATATAGAGGTAGAAGAATACTGTAGACATTAAAAATGTCTAACTACCTCACCTACTGACTACTGTAGCAACAGTAGTATTGACCATTAACATAAGTAGAATATAATATTCTAACATTCACAACTTCTTTTCTTTCACCAATCTAAGCACCAACACAACCCCTGAAGTAGGACTGCCAGCTATCAACATGGGTGTATCATTCAACATTGAAGATGATTTCCTCTGTGAGAAGAGTATTCTGTCCTCACAAGGTCTGGAAAATATCCAGCCCAAACTTGTTACCAAAAACCAATTCCAACCCCCAAAACAATGAGCTCTACAATTCTTTTATTCCTTTCACTTCGTAACTCCTCCTGGCGACTTCTTGAATTCCCTCTTTTCTCCATCTTTTAATTTTAAATTGTGACTTTATTTTTTGAATTTGCATTAAATAAGTCACAATAATATAATATTATTTAATTAATTAAATTCCCTTTTGAATTAACAATTGGAGGAAAGTATTAATTAATTAAAATAATATTATATTTCTTCATGAAGTCAAAAACGAGACATTACATATGGCTCGGAGGATGCTTGTTGACATGCAGATGTCTCAAACAGGGCTCCACCCTTGTTTTGTGACAGCCAAGGGGTGCTAAAGCTTGCCAAGAATCTAGTCTTCCATGAGTGCACCAAACATGCTGAGCTTCATTGTCACTTCATCCGACAACTTGTTGAAGATGGATCAGTGATGTTGTAGTATGTTTCGATTGAGGATCAGACTACAAACATTCTTACGAAGGCCCTAAGTTCGAACAAATTTGTAAAATTTAGTGGGGAACTTGGTGTAGATAGTAGAATGACCATTAAGGGAGGGTATTAAAGTAATATTGTAATATTTAATGGTCATCTTAGTTGTTAGTTGTTAGTTTACTTTTAGTTAACTTAGATTGCTTTCAGTTAGTTTTTAGTAACTTTCTGTTTTTGCTTTAGTTCATGACTGTTTCTTTTTAGAAACATCGTCTCGTAATCTATTATTAAAGGAGTATTTTTCTCCTTTGTTTAGTACAACAATAATGAATTACCATTTTATTTATTGTTTCCCTCGTCTTTTGGGCCGACCTCATGCAAGGCGCCCAAAAAAAGAGTTATTTTATTTTATTTTTCAATCCTTTCTCCAAGTGGGGCGAACCATAGATTACAAACCTGACGAGTACTAGCCAGATGGTCGAGTACTCGTGGGTTTTTTGTCCAGGCGAGTAACTCTTGCTTTTACTCACAACTCGGGTTGGCTAAAAAATTGCTGTTTTTTTCTCAAAAAACTCGTTGAGTATCTTGAAGTTACTTGCGGAAAACCTTGCAAAAACCCACCACACTTTTATTTTGCGTGATTTTGTCGTGCTTTTGGCGCGATTTTGTGCCCTATAAAACACCATCTAGGAGGATGAAAATGGTGTGTAGGATGAAGTTTTGTGTGGTTTCAAAGCCCTTAATTTGGGCTTGGTGGTGTTGCCCCCAGACCCCCACAACCCCCAAACCCCTGCACCTAGTTGGGGGTGCTTCCCCCAAACCCCCACCTAACTCATTTGGTTCATTTTGTAGCTATACTTTGCATAAAGTTTATATTTCTTCAATTTTTTTTTTTTTCAAATATTTAAGTGTTTTTAAGGTGTTGAGTTTTTGCCAAGTTTTGTTGAGTACTCTCCAAGTCAATTTTTTTTTTGGTTTGTTGAGTACTCTCCGAGTCCGAGTTCGCAAACTATGGGGTGAACCACATGTGGCATTGAATATTTCATTTCTTGACCTCTCAATAGGTTGTCCATCTCAAGGGTATTTTATTTGGATTTATCTTATTTTTCTCCTTCAATTTGGTCAGCCATGCATGACATTTCTTCCATTTATTTATTTTTTCTTTATTTCCTTTTTCCCTCTCATTGGACGCTCATCTCTAGGGCAAATTATTTTATTTATTTTGAATTCACCAATAAGCTCTCAAAAATATACAAAGTCATCTCTCATCATCAATTTGCCCTAATAAATTGATTAAATATAATATTTAATCAATTAGGTCATTCCCTTAGCCCTCCGACTTAGTCTACGGGAATAGGATAGGCTAATCAACTCCATGAGGTGATCTCTCGGAAAATGGGGACACTACAATCTTATGTGACTTGCTTTAGTTTTGCAAAATTATTTAGAGTATCTTTCTTTTGATCGAATTGTTGCTTGTTTCCAAATTAGAGTCAATAGTTTAGACACAAATTATAGGATAGAACCTAAATTTGCAAGGTTTGTGTGAATTTTACAAGCTGATTTTGATTCAACTTTGAATATCAATTTAATTGGAATTGTAGTGGGTTTATAAGTTAGGATTCACACAAATTGATGCTTAGAGATTCTATGAGTATGATGGTAAATGCATGATAAGGACTTCTAGAGACTTTGTAATGGGTGGATAAGTAGTCTTGTGAGTCCAAGTCATTGACAATGAGATGCAGAGAGAGATGACTTAGTTACTTAGAGAACAATATCCACACCTTCACAAAATTGTTTTCATTATCCATGTTTGGTAGGATGAAAGGTCTAAATGTGAGAAATTGCTAGTCTACCAACCTCTTAAAATCAATCTGTTCAAATTCATAAGAGATGTTTGTAATGTCCCCACTTTAGTCAGTATCAGTAGTAGATGGGTTAGCCTATTACTTGGACCCTCGTAGGCTAATATGTTTGGATAGAGGGTCTTAGTGGTAGATGATGGTGGGTATTGTCATTCCCACTCCTCCAGTGCAGTATTGGGTCCAGTGCAGGCCTTTGTAGATCAGTGTTTGCCAGCTTCTGATGGCACGTCAAAACACTGAGTATTGAGGGAGATATTAATATTTTAGTGGTTAAGTTATTTATTTAACTTATGAGGATATTATAAAGTTATAATTTGACTTTATAATAAATTAAAGCCACTTAAATATTTTAAAGTGAGAAATTAAATCACTTAAGTCAAAAGGTATGCCCAAGTTGATAAAACAAATTAAAAGATTATTAAAGTGACTTGAATACATTCAAATGTATTTAAATGACAAAGTCGTGCTTTTTGGGAATTGTGCCATTTTGAGGATATAAGAAGGCAAAGGAGAAGTTGACCTCATCTTTGAGCATTTGACATTTACTCTTTTTGGGTTTTTTGAAGTTTGTGCTAAGACAAGGGTTCAAAGGATTTTCACCATTGGAGAACGAGAATTCTTCAGTGTTCTGCGATTGTGAGGCTGTGAAATACCAGCTGAATTATTGCTTCTGAGAGGGCTTCTTCCTGGAGTCCGTTTGTGCCTACATCAGACTTTCTGTTCAGTATTTATCAGTTTTCAATAAAGGAAAGGGCTTAAGCATTTGGGTTGCCATCTTTCCTCAATTGTCTGCATCAATAAAGAGGCCGTACAATTCCTTCAGAGGGCTGTACTTCATCTTGGGAGGCGTGTAGCTTCTAGCATAGGCGTGTGAACCAAAAGGTTGAAGCGCCTTCTTTTTGGGCCTTGTGTTGTCTCTACCTTGGACGCCTAGCACATTCAAGGCATTTGATCTAGTTTCTGCGTGGGAGAAATCAATATCTGGAGGTGGGCTTTGCATTTCTCTAGGTTCATCATTTCTTGCCTGGCATGTACAAATCTTCTTTATTTAATTAATTTGAGGACTTCCGGGTACATCTATTGTATGCAATTTACTTGCATCAATTGCCAGATCCACAATAGCATTGTAGTTACTCTTAATTTACTTGTTATTCAATTTTATCTTCATTTCTTGCTTGGCACACTTCTATATTATTTGCTTAAAATTCATCAAAACTATTGAAAAACACAAAACAAGACAGTTTTAGCATCAGAGGTTGAGTTGGAACCAGCTGGGTTCTTCACAATGTTAAAGAGGCCTAACATTGAACCTTAATTAATTATTTAGAGTGGATGCCGAATTAGGCTATCCTTCTATATGATCATAGGGTATGGGAAGGAGCAAGAGTTTGAGTTTTCCAAAGGTAAGATGATATGACACATACTGATGTTTTGTGAATGTTAATGCACAAACATTGCAGAAATAAATAAGTGAAATAATTTAAGCACTTGATTAAGAGAAAATGTGTGCGATTGGTCACAAGGATGATTAGCTCATCATGTGGTGGTACCTTAGGGAACATCAGGGTGAATGTGGCAAAACACACCTAAAAATATGTAAACAAACTATTTTGTTATCAAATTCTTGGCATTAGCAAGTTGGACTGATCTTTTGAAAAGAGTTAGCATATAGTTAAACATTAAGACATTGGATGAGACCTACAAGAAATAACTTATATAGAAGTCAAGGGAAAGAAATTTTAAAATCCATATTATTATCTAAGGAATTTGCCTTAAAGAAGAATCAAGGTCAAGAACTAAGAGGCAAAAAATCAAAGAAAGAAAATTTTGAACATGACATAGAGGTAACATTAGAGACATTAAGAAATTTTTGCGAGTAATTATCATGAGAATGGAAGAATCTTTAGTGTTCTATAGAGGCCATGTCCCTAGAGAACAATTCCCTAAGAAGTGTGTCCCTTAGGAGATGAGGTATGTGACATGCATAGGGTGAAGGTGAGGTGTCCCAAACATAAATTACGACACATTAAAAATCTTAACCAAAATAACATTAAAATAGGTAAAATCTTCCAACATGGAAATTTAAGCCCTAAAAGTTAACTAAAACCAAAAAATGATTACTACACAATCTAAATTTTAAAAAAGTATTTTGTGATAATTTTCTTTATTGGCATCTTGTTGGGCACCTATCTTTCCTAGGATGTCATGGAAATTTCTAGGGACTACCTAGACCCCTCAAAAGGAGGATTGTGTGGAACATGTGTTAAGATATCACATCCAAAGTTATTCATTGATAAGAAATTGACAAGAAGTTTGGATGTTGTAGAATGTGCTAAGCTTAAATAATAATTTGTTAGAGGTGAAGAAATAGGTTAAAAGGTAACCCTTCTAGTGTCAAGCAAGATGGTGAAGTTAGTAGCTCAAAATAAGCTAGTAAAGTGAATTGTGTTAAGAAAGTTTGTAGCCTCAAAAAAAAAATGTTCTATAGTTGGAAGGAAAGTTAATTGAGATAAAAGGAAAAGTTATTTCATTTTATGATACGAGCTAAGTAGTTGATTTTTACTAGCACGTTTGAGTTAGGGAGCTAAAGGAATTTGACCACTCAAGTGTTAAGTCAAGTAGTTGGGGTTTTAAACAGTCAAGCATCTCAAATTATATCCACTGGGATTCTTAAGGAATTGCAAGTTACAGTTAAATGCAAGTTTAACATTGCTATTAGAGCTAAGTATATCAATCCGATTCAATATATTTTTTTCAAAACCATTGCATGATGAATTGCCAGAGCTGAGAGCTGTGGGTGAGACCGTAAAACCAAAAGGGAGCCCATGAAATTTACATATATGATTTGATGGGATCCATAAATGTGATGGTAGCTGAGTGGGTCCAATGTAGGATTTTTTTAAAGCCTTAAGTAAATATGGCCAAATTGAATTTCAGAGGTAACAACCTGCTTAAATCTTTCTAGACTATGTCACAAGGTTCGAGTTTAACAACAATAAAATTTGGATGAAGTTTGGCAAAGGGAAAAAATTGGGAAAAAATTTGTGATTAAATTTGCCTTATATAAGTTTTGATTATTTAAAAATATAAGTAATAAATCCAAAAAAATAAAACAAATATTATGTTAAATTTGAATACATTATAATAAATTAAAAAACATTATAATATAAATATGTTTAAAAATTTAATTTAACTATGATTAATATATAAATAATAAAATTATTAATATATAAATAATAAAATTATTAATATATAAATAATAAATATATTAAATTTTATATATTAAATAATAAATATATTGTAATTAAAGTCTAATTTAAATGTATTAAAATATTAAATTTTAATATATTGAATAAAAAACAAAACTAAATAACAAATTGACATGGTTTAAAACATAAAATATAAAGATATTAAATTTTATTTGAAAAAACAAAAAAATTAAAATAAACACAAAACTTAAAAATTCAAATATAAATGGTTGTGAAGAGTAGCTAATATATTAGTGGATAACATCAACAATCAGTATTAACATCAAAGGATAAACATTAAGAGAGTGCTGGGTATTTAGTTGAGTACATTTCATACCTTGATCTCTGGCCCATTATTTCTTTTTGTTGCGAGCCCAATTGACCAATCAAAAAGATGCTCGATTGACCTTAACAATGAAGCAAAGTATTATGTGCAAGAATAGGGAAAGGTGTAGTTGATGAATCTCTAGTAGTGTACGAGATTGATTATTATTTCAATTATAATAGATGCTCATTTCAGCATTGGGGTATAACTTGTTTGATCTGCAACTCAATGTCTATATATATTACTATTCGTAACGAAGTCATACTTTCCAATGGTGGGCACAAGAAATGTTGTTTCAATTATTCATGTTGCTTGACTTGAAAAATCCCCCCCCCAAAAACAAACTATGCCCTTTACCCACATACGAATATAGGGCGAATTTCAACGATTTTTTAGTCATATTTTGAAATGGTGGGCACAAGAAATATTGTTTCAATTATTCATGTCGCTTGACTTGAAAAAGCCCAAAAAAAAAAAGAAAAACTATGCCATTTACCCATACAAATATAGGGCGAATTTCAACGATTTTTTAGTCATGTTTTGAAGTCCGTCAAATTTCAAACTTAATGACTGAAATTTGGTGAACCCTGTGACTTAGTTTCTAAATTACAGATCACTTGTTTGATTTATTTATAAAAGATTAAGCTTAGAAAAATTTAAATACACAGGGTTTAGAGATGGTATAAAGTAATGTTATAAAGATGGGTTTGTGGGTTAGTGTCAAAAACAGCTCCACTAACATAATGCCAAATCCATCATTTGATGCCAAAAACCTTTTTCTCAATGCGACAACGTGAGAAGATCTGCTAGAATAGGAAACCAGTGGTGCAGAGAAATATTATGATAGGATGATTCCAATTCCACCTCATCAATCCAATGCCAAAATAGGATGTACATCAAGGGTTGCAACAACATAATTTCCTTGATACCTTTCTAGAAGCTTTTAGTGTAACTACGTATGGGAGATAATTTTCTGTTGGGACTGGAATAGTTCTACAATTTCTGTCTATCCATGTTGTATAAGAAGGATGGTTCATTGCAAAATTGCATTTCCATTGATGGAGGGCTCCATTAAAGGAAACCTTGTATTGCTCTCTTTATTTTGAAACTGTTCATAATATCTTTTTGTTTTTACATAATTAATATTTAATATGCATTGGAATCAGTTTGTTATATGTGTGAACAGTTAGGATACAATCAATTTTTACAAGGATTATGTGAACTTGTGAAGTCCGTGGGAAGACTTTGAGTCAGGCCTGTAAAACTGATCATTGATCCATTTCTTATCTTCTACCAAGATGAAGAAATAGGCATCAGCAAAGTCCCTGATAACAAGGGAATTAGCAACTTAGAACCTCTAACCTAAGAAATTGAAGACTTTGAATTCAGTAGCCAACTGAAGTCAGACTCACAAAGTAAGTTTTATGTTTTAAGCCACAAGGAATGAAGCAAGACAGTGCACAAGGTCAATGGTAAATAGCTTAGGCAAGGTTTGGCCTAACAACGGACAACTGAAAGGCTTTGCCAAAAATCTTGAGGTGAATAGATAGAAATCAGATTCTTGGGTCATTCAGTGTAAAAAACCTGGGTGATGGTAGGGTGAACATGAAAGCTGATTAAAATCTAGTTGGGCTGAAGGTAGGCTTTTTTGAATGGTTGCAACAGGCTAGGCCAAGGTTAGGATAGGTTTGAAGGAAGACAACTAATATATGCAAGTTAGGCTTGAAGGCAAACACTGCAATTGGGGGAGTTAATAGTATTGAACCAATGACAAACCTCTTAACCAATATTAGCGACATCAAAGATTAAATGAAGTAACACGGCATGCTTGCTCTCATTTGCTTGTGTTTTTGGAACTTATTACTTGTGCATAATCTAAATGGTTCAAAGTCTTAAAACTTTTGGCTGAGTGTTTTTAGTTTCTGTCCTCTAATAGATGCTGTTAACTGAAATTGATCGGAATGTTTGTTTGGGAGTCCTTAAGTATTGCTCACTAAATCCTATTATTCAAAGCCTCATCACCTTTAGCCACCAAGAATTTTTTAAGTATTTGTTATTAGTTTCATGTGATTTTTATTAATGGCCTGAGGGTTTATGATGTGTATAAGTAGAATATTCCATATGATTGAAGCTATGACTAGTGGATGATAGTCATCACAGTGACAGCTATTATCAAATTCATTGGTATACCGTATAAGGATGAAAAATAACTTATAAAAATTGAATGCTGCAAGTTATTTTATCTAAGTTGCTAGTTTTCTGTCTTTTAGAGATTGGTATTGTTTTTGGATTTTTTCTTTTAAATTTTTTTTTGTTAATCTCCTTCTTCATATTGAGAAATTGTTGATGAAATATTTTTTTTTTTATAAATCTTAATGCACACTCTCTTCAAAACAAGGGAATACTTAAAAAATAAAAATTGCATGTTTTCTTGTAGATTTGATGACTGTAATATCTCACCACTCTCACTAAGGGCAATCAAAGATGTTGGGTATGAACGAATGACCATTGTCCAAGATGCAACTCTTCCTTCTATCCTCAAAGGTACATTCTCTTATCATTTTCTTTACAAACATACATGCACCAGCATTTAGAAGAAGACATGGATTTACAGTTATGAGTTTTTGAGGGAACCTAACTTTCTTTTATTGGAAAATGTTAATGAATAGTTGAATTTAAACTGGTTCATGTCTCTTTTATAAATTCTGTAAAATCTGTTTGCTTTGTCTCACCTGGCTGGTCTCATTAGCAAGAGATTCTGCTCGTTTTTGAGAAAGATAATAAATTATAATCAAGAAAAATACATCCTGTTGGTTCTGAATATGCTTTAGATTTTGAGCTCTAGAAGAGATAGTATCTCAATGACAACATGAACAATATATTTCATCCTATGGTATTGATTCACTAGATTCCATTTTATAGGTAGTTGTTATTCATCACAGTACCTTCATAAAAATTATCTCTTACTATTTGATCCCAGCTTGACTGTTACATTTTATATTTTTCTTGAATATTATATAATTAGACATTAATTGATTTTCCAAGTACATGGGTTTTCACCATATTTTTCCTTCTAATCCATCTTTTCTATAACTTGCTCACCTGCTTTATTTGCATCGACACAGCTCAGTAAGATACTGAACAGGAATCCCAGCAAGCTTGAAAGAGTGCTGCTGGAAACCTTTCTGGTGTTGTAGTTTTATCTCCTTTTAAAGTTGAAATAACTCCTTGGATGTCATCTTCAGAAAAGGGCTACAAAATATCTTGATTGTCCTCATTGGAAACAATCCTAGGAAGACAATCCAGATTCCTAGCTAAATCAGGAGGATCAGAGATCTCTTGAGCTGAGAAAAGAGACTGGAAAAATCAAACTACTTCATCTGCAATATCCTCCGGAGAAAAGAGAGAAGCACCTGCAGAAGAGAGGACACTAGTCATTTTATTAGCCTGTAACAAGCCAAAGTGATAGTGGAATTATCTAGAATTTCTATCCCCCTCCTTAACCTACTTGTTCTTTGCCCACCACCTCGTCCTGATGAGATAATAAACTTAAGAGATCACTGGTGCTGTGGTGCACCAATAAATCTGACTCTCTGAACAGACCTCAGCCACCTCCCAAGCAATCTTAGCTTTCTCCATGAAATTTTTTCAGAGGACCTCTTTCTTCCAAGTTAAGCAGATCCTGGCATTGAGGCCACATCTGTTTGAATTTGAAATGGCACCTGGGAGGCGGTGCATCTACCATATTATTAAGCTAGATGGGGAAGTGGTCCAAACCTGCAACTGGAAGAATAACAGACTTCGAGCACCAATCTTGCCTAAGCCAGTTTGCTGAAACCAAAAACTGGTCCACATGTTCCGCAAAATAACAAAAGCTTTTCAATCCATTGTTCAAATAGAAAAAGCCCTTATTAGGTGCCAGATTAAATAATTTATTACAGTGCATGAAAGACTTAAAATTCCAACTCTAATTGGCCCTTCGAGAGTTCCTGCACTTATTTGCAGCTCCCTTAATCGCATTGAAGTTCCCTTCTAATACAATCTGTTGGTCTTGCAACAAAGAAACCTGTTGAGAGACTTCTTCTCATATCTTTCTTTTACGCACAATACTGTTGGGCACATACATATTGAACAAGAACCCCAAATTGGTTCAGAAACAAATCTGAAGGAGCAGCAAATCCAATAAGCACCTTTTTTTCCATAGAGTCCATTTGAACTGAGAAAGGATTCCCAAAAACACAAACTTTTAGAAGCTGCAACTGCATCTGAAAAAACACCAATCAAAGCCTTCTAGGTGAGGAAAGTAGATGTGCAAAATCAGTTTCCATGTTTGCAACCAGCATTTAGGCCCCTAACATTCCAATATATAACTTTCGACTTTCTAGTGGAGGGCCCCTCCCCATCTATTGTGAAGAAGTCAGTAAAGCTTCCATGGTTTGCTACAATACCACAACTATCTCTTCCAAGGTCAAATCCAAGAGCCTCTCCACTCCAATCTTCCAACCTTGTTTATATTTACTTTTAGATTGACACTAGAAATCTCCCCTTCCCCTCCTAGAAACTCCAATTTATCTGCAACTTTTGGTCCAGCTAACTGGACAAAATCATTACCTTCTTGATTGTGCACAATATCATATTCTAGAGGGGAAGACAGACTGCATTCTTAGTCCAAAGCTGGCACCGTCACCTGCTTCTCTTTGACAGAAGGATTCATATCAGTGAAAAGTTTGAACCAAGATGACTGAAGTACTAATGTTCTATAACCTGAATTATTCTTTTAAGTTTTAACATTACATCAATCACAGAGCAGTTGAAACTTCAAACAGTGAAACCATAAAAAAGAATTACACAGATAATTACACCTTCTAATCTATTTTTCATTCATTTGAAAAACTTACAAGGAAACTTCTACAAACTGTTCACCAGACAGCTACACAGTAATTTATCAATGTATATATATCTTCTAACTTGTATCTATCTTTATACTATTTAGCAAAGATCTAATCTTTAAAAAGCTGCTTATCTCTTGCACGATTTGAATTGGAAGATAATTCTAAATCATTAATGTATATCCACACTTTCTACTTCCAACACGTTCACAATGAACCTCTGCAAAAGTTATCCGAGCTAAAAACTCAATACTCCCTCTTAGCAAAGAAGGAATTTTGTACCAATCCAAGTTTGTCTCTAAATGCTCTGAACTCCTTTTTTGCTAAGGGCCTTTAGAATGTTACCTATTTGCTGATTTGTGGAAATATAGTGGAGCTTAGCTGCTCCCATTTGAATCCTATCATGGATAAACTATAAAGTGATATCTAATCTCTATGTGCTTATACTTGTCATGAAATGTTGGATTTTTTTATAGTGTTTGACATAACTTTCATTATCACAATAAACGATTGTGGGATCCAACTCTTATCACACAATCCTGCAATTAACTTTGTGAAGCTAGATGTCATCTTAATTTGTAGTATTGGCTGCCATGTATTCTGTCTTTGTTGAGCTAATTGCCACAGAAGTCTGCTTCCTACTAAACCAATATATCATCGTTGAACCCAAGCTAAAGCAACATCCTGAGGTGCTCTTCCCATTTGTTGCACTACTTGTCCAATCTGACTCGGTATATCCTTGCAACTTTATTTCACCATCTCCAAGATATCTCAAACCATACTCCACTGTGCTTCTGAAATATTTGCACCTTATGCTCTTGCCTTAGTTCCACCATGAATTGACTCAAGCTTTTAACTGCTAAATATATATTTGGTCTAATGTTGATGAAATACTTTAATGAACCAATCAGCTACTTTGACAACATGGGATCCACTAACTCTGGATCTGAAGCTATCATCTTCTTTAGGTTAATGATCACAGGTGTGGCCATAGGTTTGCAATCCTCCATCCGGAATTGATCTAGGATCTCAACTTCATACTTACCTTGCCCAAGGAAGTTCTCCTATGATTTTTGTCAAACCTCTAAACCCAAAAAGTAATGCATCATGCTGATGTCCTTCATTACAAACTCAACAACTAAATCTTCTTGCACCCTACAATGAGCTGCTTTGCTTATGTAATAAACATATATACATATAACACCAAAATAAGTAGATTAGTCCCAACAATTATATAATATAGATTAGGATCCGCTTCACTTTGGTGAAGGCCATATTTTGTAGATATTCATCTATCTTGGAATACCAAACTCTTAATGCCTATTTGAGTCCATACAAGGCTTTCTTAAGCTTGCAAACATGGGATTCCTTCTCATTTACCTCAAAGCCATGAGGTTGCTTTATATACACTTCTTCCTCAATGATACCATTAAGAAAAATTATCTTAGCATCCATTTGATGTTTCTTCGATTCCATAAATGAAAATAAAGACATAATTGTTCTAATGGAAGTGTATTTGGTGATGGAGCAAATGTCTCCTTATAACCCATTCTAGGAAAATTCTTGTCACAAAATGTAATGTCCCCTTTTTTGGGATAACCCTAAATCTGCCCTAATTTATCAATTCCAAGTGATTACCTTGGTTTTGGGGATGTTTATAGAACAGGTAGGTTCCTGTTGACCTGCAAATATGTTAGTAGACATTTATAAAATAAGACATCATTTTATAAACATATTGAATCTTCTTTGGGTTTTCCTAATTCATTCTTCCTTGAGTATGATAGTCTGATAGGGTGCCCAAGAAACCCTAGGCCCAAGAGCAGTACACCCCTCTTGGCCCCATGTGGCCCTTGCCATCCATATGGGGTGGTGTGCCTAGTGTTCTACCACCGTTCCCCTGTACAAGAACTGTCATTGCTCAATCATATTGAGAGGTTGAGGGTGCAGCTACAGCAGGGTGTCCTGGATAGTCATTTCCTCTAAGCCCAAGAGCAGTACACCCCTCTTGGCCCATGTGGCCCTTGCCATCCAGATGGGTGGTGTACTTAAAGGGTGACCCACACGCTGTTTCCCCTTCAGTAGGTCCTCAATCTCCCCTATCATGGCTAATTGTTTATAGTCAGAAAATATGAATATCAGTTCCTAATGCAAGCACAGACCAATGACATAATATTGATATTATTCCCTAATATAAATATACAGGTTCTGATATTGGCCATTAAATCAATGACATAATATGGATATTATATATACTGTTTCTTGCATATCAAATAAATAACACAGATTCATCAATTGTATTTAGTAAATAATAAAATATAGTTATCTCAGATTTATGCATATGTACAAAGTATCATGACTGATAAATACTAGATCTTCTATAATACTATTGTGTATAATTAAAGGCATAACCAGTTCACCTTCAGTTTATATTGTATTTCCTTAATATCATATGAAAGCGCACTACAGAAATAATTAATATATGAATCACAGAATACAAATTGACTTATGGAATTGCCGACCTTCATATGTACAGAAATAGCAGATTCAAATAATAAACATAGCATAAAATATCTTGCCAAAATCATGATGAACTCACCTCAGTCGCTGCTCCTTGTTTGGTGATCAGATTTCAGAGAATCTGCTTCTCTGCCTGGATATATATATATATATTTCTTTTCTATTCAATTGCAGAGTGATGTGATTGATTCTTTTGTATTTTCTGATGATCTTTAGTTGGATCACATGCATATGATTGTGAAATAATATGATGTCTTATACATATATATATATATATTTCTTTCTTTTCTATTCAATTGCAGAGTGATGCGATTGATTCTTTTTTATTTTCTGATGATCTTTAGTTGGATCACATGCATATGATTGTGAAATAATATGATGTCTTATCTCTGCCTCTGATTCTTGTCCTCTACTTCATGCAATATAATAATGGCTGGATGTCTGTAATAGTCCGCTTGTCACACAGCCCGGTTTATAAGTTCATATGCTCCCTTGGAGCCTCCGATCATGTTGGAAAAGATAACTGATCTGCAAAACATTCCATGCTCCCCCTTTGATGAAATACAACCTCCTTATATATCTTTTGATTGGGGCATGACGTGAAGGGTTGTGTCCTCTCAATCATGCCTCTTTCAATTTAACTAGTCCTTACTAACTAATTACACCTTGATCAAATTAATTGCTCTCTCTTAATGATGCAGGAGCATCAGCATTCAATTTTGTTTTTGATTAGTTATGATATTTTTAGTTTTGTTTCAGCCTCTTTGGGGCAGTTTTTGGTTCAGTTTTGTTTAGTTAGTTATTCCTGCCAACAAACTCCACATATAGAATCTTCCTACTACCGACCAGCCAGAGAGGAATAAGAGGAGAAACAGTGAGACTCTGTGGGACAGAGAGAGCAGAGCTCGAGAGGACAGAGAAGAGGAACCGATCGTCTGTTAGGGTCGTGGAATTTGGGAACATCGAATCCAAGAGGAGGGAGAAATATATGCAGAATGACCCTAATCGGCTATTATGATCGTGAGCTTTGGAATAGAAAGGGAAAATTTGTAGCAGATGGAGGAAAAGGCGGTATGATAGAAAAGATGGCGAAACCATAGGAGAGTTAAGGGGGATTTGGAGATCACTGTAAGAAAGAAGGATTCGAAACAACGAAAGGAAGAAGATTAGAATCTGCAGAGTGGGAAAAGAGAATCAAAACATAGAGAAGAATTGCATTTGAAGGAAGACTCGATCGGGGAGTAGGAATCCTGGAAAACTATATTCTGTAGGGATGTTAGTCTTAGATTCTGTTAACATAAGATTTATGTAATCTTGGCTGAATTGTCACAGTATAAATAAATAATTCTTACTATTATAATTCTTATAGTCCCTTTACTATCATTCAAATGTTGAAGTTGACGTCCTCAGATTGTGTTTCATTTGCTTGAATCTGACATGGGAAGAGTCCTGTCACTAGAAGTTCATTTTATTGGTGATTTATGTCACTGGATTAGTGTTGATGGGATTCCTGTCACTGAATATAGTCTAGAAGTTTTGATTGCCTGAAATGTTTTGTCACAGAGTCATTTAATTTGCTGTTCTGGTTCTTGTCGCTGTTTGGACATGAAGTCTGTAGAGGTCTAAATGGTTTGTCTAAGGGTAATAGACTGATTATTAAGTTATCAAAGGGTGTATATGAGTAGGTGCTGTCATCACCTGGGTATCAGAGCCCGAATGTGAGGAATTGTTGCCATCACTTAAAGAAGCTATAATCTTTATCGCTGATCTCACGTCAAGGCTTGATCGAATGGATTTTCCTTTGAACAACGATGACTTAATGATTTTCATGTCTAATAAATGTCTTTGGGCGAACTAATGTTTCCCTATAGTTTGCCTGGCACAACAACAAAGCCCAACATGAAGATGATAATTACGAATAGCTACCCTCTTGAAGACCTTCGATTTGACTTAGTGTGATGTTAGTTTTGTCCTATCCAAGCCTCAATGATATGCATGTGATATGATTTCTTCCCGAGTCGTGATAGCTAGAAGTCGCCATAAGGGAATGATTCGCCCGTCTTCAAATACCACAAATGCCTATCTGGCAGTGTTGCCTATGTGGCAATGCAGAGTGGATAGGCTCGAACAGTGGACAACGGCTTCAAAGGTTTATACATCTTTCTATTTTTAATTAATCGATATTGTCTTGATAATCTCCACCTGAAATGCCTTAATATTAAGACATTGGGAGTCTAAAATTGCCTCGTCCATCATATATTAATTAGCTTTCAATATTTATAATGGCTTCACATTATTCCCACGATCTCTATACTGTCTCGGTCGAATTACGGTGAATAAAATGGTGGCGATTTACTATATTTATTAAATGAGACAAAGCACGGGCCCGATAGCAAACAAGGCGATACACTGTAGAGGACAAATATGGGTGATAAGAAGCTTTCGATCAAAGCCCGATAAAGTTCATACTCAATAGTATATGTTATGTGCTATGATGATATCCAACCTCCAATTTAATGTGTGTAATGTCTCTAATTATATTTTATATTAGAATATTCTGTGTTTATATTATCCGATTTAATGGCACTGCATGGTTGGCTCAACACTCGAACCGCAATCCTCTGAAGATTTGGTACTTTGGCACCAAATCTCTCCCACCATGCATTTGAGATGAGAAAAAAAAAAAAATCTCATTGTCCAACTTTAAGTTTGAATATTTAATAGTAATATAAAAGATTGAAAAGTGGTAATTTTTAAACTACTATTATGCCCTTAATAAATTTTTACTTGGCTTCAATGTCGATCGAGTAGCTCAGCGACAATTTGGGCTCCAACATGAGAATTAGGCATCTGCTCGATGATTGTGTAGAGCCCACTCAAAACCTCCTCATCCGCCTTGAATTCTTTGCGGAATTGGAATGCCGGATTGAGAAAATATGCTTGTGGATGGGGCTTGTGAAGTTGGATATCATCTTCAATTCACATAAGTGCCAAATTGTCGACAAGGATTCCAAGAAAACGGTTTTAGTTGGGCTCAAAGATCATGGCTTGTATAGGCTGGTTGATACTGGAGAGTCTCAGGAGCATACAATGGCTGCGAAGAGTTCATCCATCAGTACTCTTTGGCATCAATGGTATGGGCATCTCAACCTAGCCTTCCTCTCTCAACTGGCTCGAGAGAATTTGGTAGAAGGCTTACCTGAGATTCAACAATAGACACATGGTGTATGCGGAGCTTGCCAGGCAGGGAAGCAACATCGAACTCCATTTTCAGACAGACGAGCTTGGAGAGCATCCAAGGTCCTTCAGCTGGTTCATGATGTTTGTGGACCAATGAATATTGCATCGGTCACTGGTGCCAGGTATTTTCTGTTATTTGTTGATGATTTCAGTAGGAAAATGTGGGTGTTTTTCCTCAAATCAAAATTAGATGTGATAAATGAATTCTAGAAGTTTAAAGCATTAGTTGAAAAAGAGTTAGTATGTCCAATCATCACTCTTCAGATAATGGGGGTGAGTTCTGTTCCAATGAATTAACCAACTTTTGTTGTAAGCACGATATCAAGTGTCAGCTCACCACACCCTATACTCCTCAGTAGAATGAAGTTGTTCAATGGAGGATCTGTACTATTATGGAAATGGCCTGTTGTATGCTGGAGAACAAAAATGTTCCAGAAATGTTCCAAAGAAATTTTGGGCTGAAGCAGTGTATACTGTAGTATACCTTCTTAATAGGTCTCCCACATAGGCCATCGAGAGGATGACCCCAGAGGAAGCATGGTCTGGCAGGAAATCAAGAATCAACCATATCAGGATTTTTGGTTCTACTGCATATGTTTGGATTCCAGATGCAAAGAGGACCAAGCTGGATTCCAAAAGCTAGAAGTTGATGCTTACAGGATGCAATGACAATCATAAGGCCTATTGGCTGATTGATGTGGACATTGATCGTTTAACATGCAACAAGGATGTTTTTGATGAAGAAGGTGGGCCCTTTCAACTCTCTTCTCCCATCAAGAGTCTTAAGGATCAACCTTTAAAGACTCCGGATTTGGGTGTTGGGCTTCCATTAGCTCCACTTGAAGGGAGGGATTTTGATGATTCCGAACTTGTCTACAAATGGGTCTACAAAGTGAAATGCAAAGCTTGATTGGTGGCTAAAGGATTCTTGTAGAGAGAGGGCATTGACTATGAGGGGACCTTTGCACCAACAACAAAGATGGGCACCATCCGACTTGTCTTAGCCATTGCAACACAGTTTCGCTGGAAGGTCTATCAAATGGACGTAAAGAGTGCTTCCCTCAATGGAGATTTGGAGGAAGAGGTCTACATGACGCAACCTTTAGGTTTCAAAGTTGTAGGCAAAGAACACCAGGTATGTTGATTGTTGAAGGATCTTTATGGCTTAAAGCAGGCTCCCATGGCATGTTACTTGAAGATTGACAAGTATTTGTTTGCACAAGGTTTTTAGAGGAGTCCCCAATTTGTATGTCAAAAGCACTAGTAGTGATATCATTCTTCTTGTAATCTATGTGGACGATATCATCATTATTGGTAGTGGGGTACATTTGCTTGAGCAAATCAAGTTGAATTTGTGTGAAGGTTTGATATGACAAATTTGGGTCTTCTGCACTATTGTCTTGGTGTAGAAGTTTGGCAGACAAGTGGCAGTATTTTCATCTCTCAGTCTAAATATGCCAAGAGTTTGCTAGAAAAGTTTAGGATGACATATTGCAAAATCTCATCCACACCCATGGAGAGAGGGCTAAAAATTTCAGCCAAATTAGACTCACCAATGGTCAATGAGTTTGTTTTCAAGCACCTAGTTGGCAGCCTCATCTATCTTACAACCACTAGATTTGATCTAAATAATGCTGTGAGTTACATCTCTCTTTGCAGCGAAGCAAGTACTAAGATATGTGAAAGGGACATCCGACTTTGGCACATTCTGTAAGATGGGGTTAGAGAATTCCTAGCCTAGAATAAGTGACAGCCAACACTTCTAGACTACAAACCCAATCCAAACAAGAGAACACAAATAATGGAGATAAATCAAGAATGCAAAACATAAAATAAGATACTCCCCATCATGATTGATTACTTCTCTTGCTCTCCTATTTCTCCTTATGCCAATATTGCCCTCAGATTTGATGTTGAAGTTGTGCAAATACCTGCATATAGTAAGTAGAAAGTTGGAGATGAAAGGTTGTTAAGTTGAAAATGGGAGAGGAAGGTTGCTTTTATAGACAACCATTCGAATGGACGGTCCATATTAATCTCCTAGAAAGATTCCAAGATCGACGGATGAGGATGCATTAGAGGGAGGTTACAGAATGGTTGGCCAAGATCGAAATTCTAGAAAGATGCCTGAGATCAACGGTTGAGAATTGATACACCAAGAATATGCCATTTCTGGAAGGATTATGATAGGTATGACACCAACGGCTATGACACCGACGGCTATGACAGCAATGAAGGTTATGACAAGGATTAATGACAGGGCATCTTTGACCAGAAGAGGTGCATAAATAATTTATTTTAAATTATTTATCCGAAAATGGAGAAAATGGACAAGTGGCAAATAATTAATTTATCCAAATTATTTATTTGGAGAAAATGAAAAATGAGCATTTAATTAAATTAATGGGGAGATGGAAATTAGACATGGATAATTGATTTGAATTATTTATTCAAAGGAGAGAAGAATGACACATAATTAAATAATTTTCGACAATTATTTAATTAGAGAAGAATAAAAAGGTCAAATAATAATAATAATTATTATCTGACTATAGAGAAATGATGAAAGATAAATAATTAAATAAATAATGATTTATTTAATTATTGAAGAAAGGGGTATATTAGTGACACAATTAAATAATTTTAATTGATTAGGATAGAATAGAGATCAAAAGGTGAATTAATTAAATAATTAAAAATGATTTAATTAATGGAGGAATATGATTGAACATAATTGAATAATTAGAATAATTAAAATTATTCACTTATCGAAGGACAACAACCAAGAAAAATGACGCTCGCAGACTTGGGACATTTTTTAGTGTCTACACATTCTGTATAGCAAAAGCAAATATGCTAGGCTGGTTGTATTTACATATTTAGATTGGGCAGGTTCTGTTGATGGCAATAAGTCTACTTCTAGATATGTTTTCAATCTTGGTATGAGTGCAGTCACATGGACCAGTAAGAAGTAGTAAGAATTAGCTCTTTCTTCAACAGAAGTAGAGTATCGGGAAACTGTTAAAGTAGCATGTGAGGCAGTATGGCTTCAAAGGATGCTTTCTGTCATGAAAATGTCTCAAGCAGGGCCTTCACCCTTGTTTTGTAACAACCAAGGGGTGCTAAAGCTTGCCAAAAATCCAGTCTTCCATGAGTGCACAAAACATGTAGAGCTTCATTGTCACTTCATATGACAACTTGTTGAAAATGGATTAGTGATGTTGCAGTATGTTCCAACTGAGGATTAGGTTGTAGACATTCTTACCAAGTCCCTGAGGTCAAATTTGTAAAATTTAGGGGCAAACTTGGTGTAGTTAGTAGAATGATCATTAAGTGAGGGTATTAAGGTAATATTGTTAGATTTAGCTTATAATGGTCATCTTAGTTGTTTTAGTTTGCTTTCAGTTAGTTTTAGTAACATTCTTTTATTTCTTTTGTTATCAATTGTTTCTGATTTAGAAACATCGTCCTGTAATTTCTTATTTAAGGAGTATTCCTCTCCCTTTGTTTAAAATCAATTACCATTTCAAGGGTTTCCACGTAAAATTGTCAATTGTGCATGTTCTCAAATTGCTACATATTGCATGAATGATATTGCTGTGGATAATTAGGGCTTGAAGTAATATTGCTATGTTTGATTGAGTTAAGGAGTAAAGTTTTAATCTATATTGATTCACCCCCCCTCTCAGTATAAGTGTGTGTTTCATCATCCTTTATTGCATCAACGATCATTCACTTGGCCTTTACTTATTTCCTTTTATGATTTTCCAACTACTATGAATTTGTAGGTGGTTGTACTTCATCTTTTATGATATTCTAGAGAACATTTTTCTCCAACAGCAAAGTCACCCTAACTTTTCAAGGCAAGAAATTTAATGGGCTTTCCAATCTATCCTCAAATTTGAGGCTCATTGATGCCCATTTATTTTATTTTTTCTTTCACAAAACTTTTAGATCTAGAGAAATAAATTGTATAAAAGATATAAATCAAAATACTTTCAACAATTTGCCCTCGCTACGGATTTTTGAAAACTTTGGTTGTAGTTGGTTTGTAAACTGTAGCTGCTATTGGTTGAACAAACACAGCTCCAAAAACCTTTGCGAAATATTGAAAAATCTATCAAACATATTTGTAGTCGCAGATTTAAAAAAATCTTCACAATTTTTTTTCAAACCTTCATGATTTTTCAAAAAAAGTAATTAAAATTTCTAGCAAAAAACAACATGATTTTTCTCAAAAATAATTCGTGATTTTGTTTGAAAATCTGGGATGATTTTTTCCCAAAAACTTGTACAATCTAGTGTAAAATATTTTGGAACAAGTTTCTTGAATAACTAGTCACAATGTTTTGCCTTCAAAATGACATGATTTTCAGTCAAACCAGCTTGTGAATTCCACTTGCTTTTGGCTTTGATACCATGAAGAGTTTGATTCAAGATGGCTAAAGTCCTATTGTTCTACAACCTGAATTATTCTCTAAACATTGTTATAAAAACCAATTAAACACAAAATATTATTATTCTATTAGATATTAGGATATCGATTACAATGAGGTTCATATCCTTATATACAGTTTGGAGGACGAAACCAAGTAAACATGACATGACTCATCTTAAATGCTAGAAATAGTAAACTCACTTAAGTCACTAACATGACTTTATTACAAAATTTAGCCTTTTCTTCAAATAATCAATTAATATAATTCTTATACACTCTCTTAAGGCTTACTGCATTAAAACAAAACAAACTAACATAAAGCAAATCAAATTAAAAACACCTTGAACCATGAATTCACCATTCTTTAGAAGATTTACTTTAAAAATAGACCATACCCTAGGTATTAACTCCATCAAGCTACCTCAAACCTTTTTAAAGGTGTAGCTCCCGAGCTAAATTCCCAAGTTCGCAGATTATCACCTCACCAAACTCTTGAGTCAATGATCTCCAGAACCATGGGACAACAATCCATGCTGAGCTACATTCATAGAGCTCCATCAAGTTGTCTCATAACCCTTGTAATGGTATTATTCTCAAGATCCAGACACCCAAGCTACCTAAGCAACCATCCATACTAAGCTTTCTATACTAAATTCTTTCATATCTTCAAAGAACTAGACTTCTTTAAAATGACTAAAAAGTAAAAAAGCAAGTTCTTTACCATTGTCAGAATTTAGAGGATCTTCAACATGGTGGCAAAGTGTCTTTATTATTTGATTCATCAATAATATCGCCTCCTACACATTGTCTACACATCTTTAGCACATGCAAACTTTCTCGAGTCTCTACAATTGCAATGTCCATTCTCAATGATTACCCAAATTTAGATATCCTTGAGATAGACATGAGAAGCAATACTTTTGTAATGACAATATTTTCGAGGATACAACCCAACATTGGTTGAGGACTAATATTAGGCACAAAAGAAGCCGAAATAACTATAGCTGTAACTATTTCACCAAAGATTGAACTTTGAAGAAAACCTTCTCGAATGCAGTTGATAACATATAGCCCCATGTAGAAGAAGTTTGCTTGTACATTGAGGATTCTTTTAATAAACAACTTTGCAATGTTTCAATGCCTAATCATAGTTGCGTTCCACGTGAGCTCTAGCTATGGGTTACAAATAATCTTATACAAAACCCTATATGCAGATGGTAAAAGCTTGGTCTCAGACTATGGCAAACACAATCAAATAGACCTTGGTTGTAGGCTATAAAAAATGCTGAAAAGTCCTATTTTTCATGACAAAAACATAGGCACTCGTTTGATAAAAAATGGTATAGAAAACCAATCGCAGATCTGGAAACCCTTGATTTTTGTTGGTGCCTTTGATTCTTTATGAGAATTTGCTCAATGTTGTAAAAAAGATGTCATGATTTTCCTTGATTGTGGCATGGTTTTAAGACATTCACATAACCCTTGCTGTTAAAAATCGCTCATGATTTTCAATTTGCAAACTTTTTCATGTGACCCACAACTTATCATTGTATATGTTTCTTCTAGTTTGTGCCTATCTTTATACTATTTAGCAAAACTCTAATCTTCATAAAGCTCCTTATCTCTTGCAAGAGATGAGTTGGAAGATAAGTCTAAATCATTAATGTATATATACACTTTATTAGTATATATACACTTTATTAGACTTAATTGGCAAAATAAAAGACTCATTGAACCACTTCCAATACGTTCACACTGAACCTGTGCGGAAGTTTCTATCCAAGTTAAAAACTCAACAATGAGTAGATTAAAGTTTTAAACCATTAAATTCCCTTGGCAAGCTGCAAATTTTTCATTAAACTCCAACATCTTATTCCAAGAATCACACTTTTCAAAAATGCCTTCTTCAGAGATACACTTAGGTTATCTTCCCTTAGCCAAGAAAAACAAATGCCCTGAAGGAAGAGAAAGATCCATAGAGAAGAACTGACCATGGTTACAAAGGAAAAGGAAGTCTTATTGGTCTTGCGTAGCAGATTTGCATCTCCAAATTCGTCCTGGAAGATATCCCTCTAAATCGTGATTGCCCAAGGAGTGACTTTGAAGACTCTCAAAGAAAGAGCAAGCCACATGACCCACCTTGTGGCAAGAAAAATGTCGGAAGGGATTTATTTTTGTAATCCACCTGTTGAATATATGATCCCAAAGGAATGGCTAAAACTATTTGTATTAGAGGGGGGATAATCAAGATCCCTTGCTACCTTGGAACAAGCATAAACAATATGTGTTAAAGAATTCAGAATCAATCTCTATCACCTCTCCCAAATGTCTTGTAATATTAAGCAAGATGTCATGATTCCTCATTCCATAACTCCAAGGGCAAACCATAAAGCTAGATCCATAACTCTGACACAGTGGTAGTAATAGAGGGACCCATAAAGCACAAGAAAATAATTCTTTCCATGGTTGGAGGGATATCTCCCAATCCTGAAAAGACCAACAAGGTTCACACAAAGTCTCTTGTTGATGCTCATGTGTCATGGCCCCACCATGAATAAAAATCGCAACCTTAGGAAAAAATGATCGCAGTCTAACATAGGCTAGTTAAATAATAATCTCAGCAATTCGAAGAATGGTCAATCAAGATTATAAGGAAGGCTATTAGCATCGAATCCGCATAAGTCATAAAACAAAAAATTAAACTAAGAGTCTAAAGGGAATGCTTAATTATCAAGAGTTACAACTCTTTGAAAAGGCAATGTTAATGAAAAAATGTGACTTACCTGAGAGGTCCATCACAAGGACTTTTTCTGCAACAGCCACCATGCAAGTGGTAGAAGCCTTGAACCCATGTTTTGAGAGCTTACCATTGCCAAGAGTAATAGCATTTGTCCCCATAGCCAGCAGACAAGGAGGCAGAAAAGATCCATTCTGATCTGACTCGACAAAGATGCTGAGATTCCTTTTTTGCCTTAAAAAAATGAATTTTAGTTTTGTCAGCCCCCAAGGATGCCCTACGCTTTTCTCTCTAAACCCTCTCCAAGGCAGATGATCAGTTTCTGAAGGAACAGAATCCCTAAGGCCTTCTTCTCCGAAGTCCTTGAGAGCCTCCATTGCAGATCTGTACAGTCTGAAACATTTCCAATGGGCATTACCGACTGCACTACTCTGCATCATGCTTCTCCCAGCTTCCTAGCAATTTGGAGCTTGTTATGCAATGAAAGAATTGTTATTTGTGAGGAGATGTTGATCCATTGCATATTCCTTAGATGGTTCAACTTTCATGCATAGTTAGTGTAATTTTCTTGTAAAATGTGTTTTTTACGATTTTCCGAGGTGATGTGGTTCCCTCTTTGTAGATGGATTGCTTTTGGAATTATTATGCTTTAAATACTGTTCATGTCATGATATCTGAAGATTTTCATTGTTCCTATCTGGAAGGAAGTAATATCAAACGTAGGAATGATGTTGCAAATCGAAATTGTATTAGGAAGGTTGCCTTGTGTATTAGAAAACTAATAAATATATGGTAGTATTAATTAGAGTATTTAGGCTCAAAGTTACAGGTATACAGTAACTTAAATAGAATAAAATTATGATATCTTATAAGGATAGGGTGTTAGGGAAAACTGTAGATTACAATTTGATTATCTGACAAGTGAAAGGTGAAAAATAATTACCCCACATTTTAAAGGCATTTTCTATCATACAGTTCCAGGGCATCGAAATATTGTGTGCAATATCCGTGATGTTTTATTTTAATTTTTTTTTTTTTGCGTGGGTTTGAGAGGCATTAGGCATCAGCATTAGATTTTGTTTCATCTTACATAAATTCTAAATATCTCTCAGCACAGTTTCAGTTGATTTCAGTAAATGCATGATAGAAATGGCACACATAACCTGACATGTGCTTCTTTTTATGCTTATAATGTATAAGGGATATTTGTAGTTGGTCAGCTTTATGGAAAATATAGAGCCTTTGTCCATCTTGTAAACTGGCATTTTTTGTCTTTTTTTGCAATGCACCCATATTATTAGGGGTTAACGCTTTTGACCGGAGCTATGAACTGGGAACAAGAAACCACAAGAAACAACCAAACCTGCAAGCACAATGGCCCAATGAAGGCACAAGGCCTGTGAACATGTTGGCCCAGCGAGGGTTTGAACCCTAGTGGCCATCACTACAACCAAGCGACTTGACCACTGAACCACGCCCTTATCGGCAACTGACATTTTTTGTCTTATTATTTGAAGAATGCAAATAATTTATTCAAGCACTGGATAGACTTATTATGGATATAATGTTTGTGGTGCCGTCAGGGTTCATGATCTTTCCGTATTACATTCTAAACCATGACCTCTAGAATCAATTTTTTTTCACAATTATCTGCTTTTCTCAAAGTAATTCATAGCATTTAAATGCTTATTGGGATTTATGCCCTGTTATTGATATAATATTCTCACCTAGAAAACACAAATTTGGGGAATTTTGTGTGTAAATCTCTTGTGGTGTCAAACCATGCCATTATTTTGGTGCTTTGGTAGGTCAGTTATTAAACCTGCACTGAAAGAATAGAAAAGAGACATTTTACTCTTTAATTGGAAACCAAATTTCTTGGGATGTGGATATATAAGTGGAGGTTTTTTGTTTCCCTTTTGTTTTTTAAGCTCAGGCACATCATTCCTGGAAAGTGCACATTGATGATGCTCTGATAACAAATATGTTTATGATCATTGGGGTTATTATTGCCTTGGGTAATTATAAATATTGTTTGTTTTTTGTGGATGCAGGCAAGGATGTGTTAGCCAAGGCTAAAACTGGCACTGGAAAGACAATAGCATTCTTGGTAATCACCATTTTGGGCACAAAATGGTATTTCATGCTTTATTGCATCTTCATGACTTGTTTCTAGTAATTTCTGAATTTAATGTAGTGCAGTGTGGGAAGGGCAATTTATGTTTTCTTTGCTCTGCAGCTTCCTGCTATTGAGGTGATTTTGAAGTTGCCACCTATCACTAGAGATGACAGAAGGCCTTCCATCTTTGTACTTGTAATTTGTCCTACTCGGGAACTTGCAGGTCAAGCTGCTGCAGAGGCTGAATCTTTGTTGAAGTACCATGCCAATATTGGTGTGCAGGTAGTGATTGGGGGCACAAAGCTGTCTGCAGAGCAAAAACGTCTACAAGCAAATCCTTGCCAGGTTTGCCTTTTGATATATAAAACTTGCTTATGACATTAAAAAATCTAAGTTTACAGAGTTATGCTCTGATGAATCATATTGGTAATATCCAAGAAAAATCTGATAATTCTTCTCATCTTGAAAGTGTATGGCTGTGGATGAGAAAACTTAATAAAATGGAAACCACGAAAACAATCAATAGATTCAAATCATTTATTGTTGTGTAGTGCATATTATTTATCTAAGGTTTAGGATTACACAATGGCCCTAGGTGCCCTGGATTTTGTTGTTTATAACTCTATCAGAAATGACTCTGCTAGATCATTCGTGACAGCTAAATGATTTTTTCTCATGGGGATGCTTTATATAGCCACCGAGGGGAGATATTTTAAAGATAAATTAACATTCTTTGCCTTTGCAAACTTAAAAGTAAAAACACATGAAATACACTCTTTTGCAACTATTTACAAAAAAAATTGAATAATTGTTTTTCTTTAAATGATAAAATATCAAAGACATTCATTATTTAGATGGTAGAAACTTAGAACTCCTTATAGAGATATGGTGTCATCTAAGAAAAATAGTAATTTCTATACACTATAGATATGACCATATAGTTGAGTATGTTTCTTAGTCTTGATTTACCTAAAAGAAGCCTGTATGTATTGGTGAAAAATCTCTCAGTTGACATTTAATCCTCCTAGCTCTCTACCTACTTTTATTATTTTTGTCTACCCATTACAGCTTTTTCAGCTATGCATTTACTTTCAATTCATTGCCACCCTTTATAATTGTTATAGCTTTCTTTATACTTTCTGATCTGTACTTAAAAGTTGTTCAAGCTGTCAACTACTTTATTTCTAGCCACCTCTACAGCAATTTTATTTACCATTTGGGATGAACCAGTAGGTTTCTTTTCTACCTGACAAGTTATGTAGAGGTTTTTCCTTTGGTATTTTTGATGGTCCAAACATGAAGCAAAGTATCTTCTTCCAACGGTTGTTAAAAATTGGAATTGTAGCCTTAGAATGAGCGATAGAAATCTCATCATGCATAGTGACATGTTTCATAAAACTTGAGCTTGTATTGAGAATGTTGTGGACACCAAGCTGTTGTAGAAAATGAAGTCAGAAGGCTTTAGATTTGATTGCTGGGAAATGGAGAGTTTTGAAGTCTGTATCTGGTAGCCACACTTTGTGATGTTGTTTGTTGTGAAACTTGTTTATCCATATGAAGCTAAACAGAGTCACCTACTGTAAAATAAAAAAATAACTCGATGTTGGTCTTAAGGTCCTTTGAATGTGGATTGTGTTTGGAAAGCGATCCTGAATTTGTTTGCAATTTGTCAAAACTTAGCACAGAGGTATAAGCTCTGTTTTGCTCTGTTTGTTGGTGGGGACCTCTAAGAAAATTCGATAATCTTAAGGAGCAAAAGATTGGAGTTGAAAAGAGACTTCAAAATGGGAATGTCTTGTCAAAACAGGAGTAGCTCTGTTATAGAAATGTTGAATAAGATGCAAATAGGTGTCCTGTTGGCTAATCTTATGATGATAAATGCAGAGAGCATGGACTAAAGTTAAATCAAGCCACAGTTGTTCGTGATGATTGCTAAAAATTACTTAAGAATCTGGATTCATGACTTGAAATAATAGTAACAGCCTAAAGTTGTTCAAATATGCTTGAAGAACAAGTCTGTAGCTTGTTGAGTATTAATGGTCTTGAAGTATGCTTAAAAGAGGTTTTTTGGAAAGTTGATAGAAAACCACAAATGTACAATCATTTTATCATGGGATATTTGGGAAAATCACTAATGAAGTCCATGGAAACAAATTCCCATGTTCCAGAAGGTGCTTATAATGGCTGACATAATCGAAGCTTTTAATTGGGAGGCTTAGAATGATTGCAACAAGTGATGAGCACACAGTTATATTGAGAGGGGGGGTGAATCAGTATAACACAACTTTTACCAATTTAAAATTTTATCAATCACAACAACTATGCAAGAATATAACAATAAGAACAAGTTGACACTAAGATTTTACGTGGAAACCCTTACAGGAGAAAATGGTTACAGGACATAATAACCCGTCCAAAATAACCCTAGACAGAATAACCCGGTCATAATAACCCAAGGACAAAATAACCCAAGGTCATAATAACCCAAGCCAAAATAACCCGCGGTCAGAATAACCCATGGACAAAATATCCCTGTAAGAATATAGAGAAAGGGAAACAAAATTTATAAATTACATGGGTTATTTTGTCCATGGGTTATTTTGACCACAGGTTATTCTATCCATGGGTTATTTTTCCCTTGGGTTATTATGACGGGGTTATTGTGGCCGGGTTATTATGTCCTGATGCTAGAGAAAACCACGGTACAAATAATGTACTTTATATTTATATAAGTTTACAATGATTGTAGGCACCAACCTACTAGAGGCACCAACCTCTTAAACTGTTTTGTAGGCACCAACCTACAAGGAGCACCAACTCCCTAACTTGGTTTAGTGGGCACCAACCTACTAGGAGCACCAACTCCCTCTTCCAAGGCACCAACCTTGGCTAATTTGACTGAAAATTTGAATGTAGAATAATCTCTACAATCAGATCTGTACTTTGCTTCAATCCTTATCCTTCTTTGTGATGTATGTTGCCTCTTCAAAGCTCACACAAGGGATATATTCTTCTGCTCTGATTTTCACATCAACATTCTCTCACACTCTCACTGCACACTTCTCAAATTACAATCACTATTTATATCATTCTTATCTGAATGAAGAGTTGCATCTCTTCTAATGGAGATCCTTTTGAATGGATATGTCTCTTCCTTTATTCCATCGCTCTCTTTGAAGACTCTAAATTGTTATCCTTATTATCCTCCATTATTCTTCTGTGCCACAACCAACTTTCATCTTCTTGATTTATAAAGCATTTTTGACCTCTTGTCTCACTTAGAACATACAACTTATCTTCAACTTTATTTTGCATCTGCAATATGTCTTCCATTCTTTCTAATTTCACAACCATCTCGATGAAAGATTAAGGTATGACCTTGGTTGCACATTTGGCTTACACTTAGTAGGTTGTGCTTTAGGCCTTCAACATATACAACATTACTTGCCTTTGTTCTCCCATTGTCTCGACTCAAGGTTCCTCTTCCTGCAATCTTAGCTGTAGTGTTGTCTCCAAACCTTACTAATCCTTCATCTAACTTTTGTAGATGGATAAATTTATTCTTATCTCCGGTCATGTGGTTTGAACAACCACTATCAATGTACCAATGATCTTTTTCATTTTACACTTGAAATGCTGTTTGAACAAACATGGCTCTTTCTTTTTCTTCTCTTTTTTTCTGTTTCCAAACTTTCATACTCTCCCCATGTGTTTTCGGTAGAGTTTCCTCCTTTTGAGTTGTATTTGGAAAAACAGTTCTGCAATGCCTTGCTGTATGCCCAAAGTTATTGCATTTGAAACACTCAATTGCAAAGTTTAGTGGATAAAATTTGTTATAATTTCTATTTTCAGGTCTACTAGAGTGAATCTTCTTTTCATGAAACTTGTTATAGTTCTACAATTCATAGCTTTGTGACCAAATTTGTAGCAAGAATAGCAATAACCAAAAAATGAGTGATATGACCTGTTTGGCTGGAATTGTTTTTGCAAATTGGTCCTTCCATCTATGTTGCTTTTCTCTTTTGAAGCATTGTCGGCTTTAGGCTGAACTTGATTTTCCTCCTTCTTGCTACATTCTCCTTTAGTAGTGCTCTTGACAACATCAACATAACTTTTGTTTGATTTCTTCTCTAACTCTTTTCTTAGTTTGACTATCTCACACCTCAACCTTTCACATTCTTTTTCCTTTTCTTCAAATTGGGCTTTGGTTAGATCCTCTATCCTTTTGCTTTCTTCAACTTGAAGCTTTAAATCTGAAATTAATTTTTCAGTCTCCATGAACTTCTTCCTTTCCTCTTCAAATCTAGCCTTTCTTCTTAAACCTTTTCTTTTCAGCCTCTCAATCTCGCTTATAGCAAATTCCAGTTCTTCTTCCAAATCTTTTGGATCATGATCTATCTCTTCCTTTTGGTTTTCCTCCTTATCTTCATTCTCCTTTATTATTTCAGCCATGAATAACATTTTATCTTCACAACTTTCCACATCATAGTCACTTGATGAATCTTTATCTCTATATGAGTATAAGCTCTTCTTGAAGTTTTCCCTTTTGTTGTTTTTGTGATACTTATTGTTTTTGCTTCCTTTCTTTGGCTTGTAATCTTCTTCTTCACTATCCCTTTTGTTGTTTTTGTGATCCTCTATCCTTTTGCTTTCTTCAACTTGAAGCGTTAAATCTAAAATTAATTTTTCAGTCTCCATGAACTTCTTCCTTTCCTCTTCAAATCTAGCCTTTCTTCTTAGACCTTTCCTTTTCAGCCTCTCAATCTCGCTTATAGCAATTTCCAATTCTTCTTCCAAATCTTTTGGATCATGATCTATCTCTTCCTTTTCGTTTTTCTCCTTGTCTTCATTCTCCTTTATTATTTCAGCCATGAATAACATTTCATCTTCACAACTTTCCACATCTTAGTCACTTGATGAATCTTTATCTCTATATGAGTATAAGGTCTTCTTGAAGTTTTCCCTTTTGTTGTTTTTGTGATATTTATTGTTTTTGCTTCCTTTCTTTGGCTTGTAATCTTCTTCTTCACTATCACTGCTATAAGAATAAGGACATGCTTTTGCATAATGTCCAATCTTACCACATGTAAAGCATTTGAAGGGTAGTTTACCCTTGTATTTTCCTGATCCTTTCTTTAGCTTTCTCACGAAATTAGCTTCTTTCTCATCTATTGAATTACTATCTTCCACTTTCTTCCCTTTTGAATTCTTAGATGCTTTGAATGCAGCCTCCTCTTGTATTGATGTATATATTCCGGTTCTCATCTCATAGGCTGTTAAGGTTCCATGTAGTTCATCCATGGTTAAGGTGTCCAAGTCCTTCATTTCCTCTATTGCTGACACTGTGGAGTCAAATCTTGGTGGAAGGGATCTCAACACTTATTGCACTACAGCTGGTTCCTTTACTTCTTCTCCAAGGCCTCGAATGGTGTTGACAACTTCATCCACACGCAAGAAAAATCCAGCAATATTTTCCTCTTCACCCATTTTAAGACTTTCAAAATTGCTTCTACGTGTTTGCAATTTGGCTCCCTTCACTTTCTTGTCTCCTTCATAAGTGTGCTTCAACTTGTCCCAAATCTCTTTGGCAGATTTGCAATGCATTATCTTCACAAGTTCAGATTCATTTAATCCACATAGGATTGCATTCTTGGCTCTAGCAATATTTTCACTTGCCTTCTTTCTTGCTAAATCCGTTGGAGGTGTTGAAGAAGCTTTATATCCATTTACCACTGATTTCCAAACGTCAAATCCTATAGCATTTATATATGCCTCCATTCTCATACTCCAAAATGCATAATTTTTCCCATCAAACAATGGAGCCTTGTTGGAAGAGAATGCTTCTCCACTCATGATGTGTGCTATATGGATCTCCCTTCGAGTTTATTAGACTTATTCGAAGGGCCTGCTCTGATACCAATTGATGAGCACACAGTTATATTGAGAGGGGGGGAGTGAATCAGTATAACACAACTTTTACCAATTTAAAACTTTATCAATAACAATAGCAATTATGCAAGAATATAACAATAAGAACAAGTTGACACCAAGATTTTACGTGGAAACCCTTATGGGAGAAAACCACGGTACAAATAATGTACTTTATATTTATGTAAGTTTGCAATGATTGTAGGCACCAACCTCTTAAATTGTTTTGTAGGCACCAACCTACAAGGAGCACCAACTGCCCAACTTGGTTTAGTAGGCACCAACCTACAAGGAGCACCAACTCTCTAACTTGGTTTAGTAGGCACCAACCTACAAGGAGCACCGACTCCCTCTTCCAAGGCACCAACCGTGGCTAATTTGACTGAAAATTTGAATGTAGAACAATCTCTTCAATCAGATCTGTACTTTGCTTCAATCCTTATCCTTCGTTGTGATGTATGCTGCCTCTTCAAAGCTCACACAAGGGATATATTCTTCTGCTCTGATTTTACATCAACATTCTCTCACACCCTCGCTGCACACTTCTCAAATTACAATCAATATTTATATCTTCTTATCTGAATGAAGAGTTGCATCTTTTCTAATGGAGATCCTTTTGAATGGATATGTTTCTTCTTTTATTCCATCACTCTCTTTGAAGACTCTAAATTGTTATCCTTATTATCCTCCATTACTAATAAATCTGAGGGCTGCCCTTTCTCTTAATAATTTCAGTTTTATATTTTAAAATACTGCCTTTTATTAATATTCATCATTATATTATAAAATAAATCTTTGCTTGTATTGCATCGCTGGCTTCACAAAATCGTTACTTCAGTCTTGTTTGTTTGTTTATTTTTTTAATAAAGACTTCAATCACACCTTTCGATAAAGTAAATTGCACCACTTTGACTTTGTTTTACAAATCTGGAATCGCAACCCTTCATATGTGATAGTGAACAGCTTTTAAGAAAATCTCATCATTTCATTAACCCGTGTCTTTTCATGAAATCGTATTTCTTTTTATGATGTGTAAATAAGACAAATTGGTCTTATTTGCTTTTTGTCTTTATTCACCATTTTGTCTTATTTGATTTTTATTTATTTTTTGTCTTATTTGGTTTTGTCTTATCTCATATCTGATCGCTTCTTCTTTCATTCTAAATCTGTAGAAGGCTGTTTATGATTACGTTGCTGTTATGTCTTCATTATCTGATCAAAATAAGTTTGTAACATACTTCAGCATATAAACCTTTTGACTCTTAAGAAGATAATCCATACACAAGAATATGTTATCTTCAGTTTTGTTAATTTTCATTACTTTTCCTTGACTCATTGATGACAATATCCAACAATCTCCTCATTCTTCCTTTGACGTTAATGATAGCAAACTTTGTCTTTGTACCTTTGACATCAATGCCAATATTTCCAACAACAAGATATAGTCCTCAACCCCCTTTCACAAAGAAGGCTAATAAAAGTACCATTGAATGTGTTAAAAGGTCTTTTGGACAATCGGAGAACGAATGAGTTTCCTTTAGCAAAAGTTGGTGAGAAGGGTCTTTGGGATTACAAAATTGACTGAATTTATATATAACAACATATTCTGATTTTTTTTGTCATGGAGTGTTTTTTGGTTCACCATTGTTATATGTTGTAATTCTTTTATAATTAGGAAAAACCGAGTATCCATGGAGTGGAGATATTTTGACTTGTCATATTTTGCTCATCTAGCTAGCGTTCGAAATGCAAGTAGCCAAGGAGGATAACTTAAGATCTGCGAGTCCATTGATGATGGCCCCTTATATTTTATCATTAATTGAAACTATTGAATGTAAGATACCCACTATATATGATGACATTCTTGACTAAGAGTTCAAACATTGAACTTTGAAGTGTTTGGTGATCAGTATGCAAAATGACCTTACTAAGTAGATAATGATGCCACCACTTCAGTGCATGGACCAACAAATATAATTCCTTCTTGTAGTTGAGCTTGGAATGTGACAATATTTAGAATAATAGCTAGATATCCATGCCTGTGGTATATTGGGAAGCATTGGCCTCTAACTCAATTGGTTGGGAGAGCAAGCACTAGGGTAGAGCAAGGAGCCGCTTTCAAATGTTAAAATGCATGAGTAATCTATGGGCTCCAATTTATATACTTTTGATTAATGAGCTAGTGAAGAAATCGATCAACATGATATGGATGAACATTATCATATAACACAATTGTAAAGTTCTTTTCCTTATCTAAATAGATTACAAAGCTTGTGATTATGATTGCTTTGTTTTAAGGAAAGTTATTTCCTTGCTTGTAGGAATATAACTATGTTGTTTTGTGTGGGTGAAAGCTTTTCATTTCATGGAATAACATAGTTCCATGGAGTTTCCTGACGAGGGGATGTGGTGACGTGGGGATGGGTTTCAGGGACGAGTGGACCAAGGGCCTAAGTTTGGGGATGGTGTTGGGATGGTAGCAGAGCGCTGAAATACATATAGTACTTGAAAAAATAGTTATAAAAAAATGTATAAGTATAAGAATTATACATCTTGGAGACAACTAGGAGTCCCCTAGATGTCTTGAGGACACCCCAATGTCCTTGAAGTCCTAGCGGCATCTTGGAGACGGCGACGCTGGTGGTGGGCTGGTGGGGGGATGTACCCCCCAAGTCCCCAAGTCTTCAAGACGGGGACATCTAGGAAACATGAGGTTTTTTTTTTTGGGGGGGGGGCGATGGATGTAACTTGTAATGAAAAGCACAAGAAGTGAGAGGTCAAGTGATGAAAAGCTTAAAGGTAGCTTGTAATGAAAAGCACAAGAAGTGAGGTCAAGTGATGGGATAATTCCTAACATAATATATACACAGTTATAGGAAGGTAGTTATGACAAGCTTTTCAAAATGATTATCATGTACAATCTTTGCTGAATTTTGTGTAGTTTTCTTTTCGCACATTAGTTCTCAAACTAGTATCCCTCAATTACTAATTTACTTATATTTAGATCTCGTTATGATTAAATTGTTTTGATTTGCTAATCACTATACTCTATAACAATCCACCTTACTTTTTATTTTTATTTTTGCAACATACAAGATGTAAATGCAATGTCTTAAAAGACTTTCTGATCACCAAGATCCCAGAGTGGGCAAGGTGAGAGTGTGCAGTGCCTCCAACCACACAACTAATCTAGATGAATGCAATTACAATGATATGGCGGCAAGCCAACCATAATACACAGGCGATAAAGCCAACCTTATCAACACCTCTTCAGTGGATTGTGTAAAATGACACGCAGTTGGCAAGGCCAGTTGTAATGCTTCCGTCCAACATTAAGACTCTAAACTAAAATTTGTTTTTGTGCCCATATATTTCCGTGTTTCTTGAAGGATAATAGTTATTGAGCATAAATCATACAAGATAGGCAATGGCAGATCCAAGCCCAATATCTATAAAGTAGGGAAGGACATTAAGATAGTGGGATTAGTTATAAATCTACGATTTTCCCAAACAAAAGATGAAATAATAATTGACAAAACCAAGAGGCATATGGAGGGTTATGACCTAAGTTGCCGAATCGGAATCGGAATCGGAATTGGGTATGTGGGTATGGCAAAAAGAAAATTGATGTCTCGGTACATTTGGATACATTCATATAAAAACATATAAAAATCATAAATATATTAATTATAAATTAAAATACATATATATATATATATATATATATTAAAAATTAAATATATTAATTATATAAAAATCATAATATATATATTAAAAATTAATTATACTAATTATATATCAAAAATTAAATATATACATTAAAAAATTTAAAATAAATCTATTTATATTTAGTAATGCAATATAAATATACAAGTTTTTAATCTATAATTTTTAATATATATTACGATTTAATATAATTAATATATTTAATTTTATATCATTCTCCTGGAAGGTAGTGATTAACACCTGATTGGGAGGGAATCATACGGTCGTCGCTCTAGATCAATATCAAAACCCAGTGCCAGATCAATATCGAAAGCCAAGAGCATTGATAGCAGGGTAGGAGCAATGGTTGAATATTTGACTCGACCACTCAGTCAAGCTCAACGTCTTTTGTTTTGACTGACTCATAAAACGACGGAGATGGGTTTTTCTTCGGCACTCCTGCGACGCCTTTACGACCCAACTCCCTCTCCTGCTCGTTTTTTTAATTTTAGGATTGTTTTCTTCTGAAACAAAACGAGATTTTATTCATCCATTTAGGGTTTTTCAAATTTTCGGGAGTAATTTTTAGGGTTTTCAAAGGTTAGGAACTCAAAAAAATTTAGGGACGAATTTTCCGAACCCTGACAAATTCCACGACGAGTCCATTCCAGTTCTGATTCAGGTACGTACCATACCAGGAATCAGCTTAATTTTCCAACGATTCGGTAACATAGGTTATGACTATTGAGGAGAAAGGGGTATATAAGAAGGATAACTCAAGAAGAAGAGAGCATGAATTTGGTGAAGAAATATTATATATTTTTCCTTGTGAAGTCTTCAGCCACCGTGGATGAAATTGTAATAACTACCCTCTTTTTTTTTTTGTTGAAAATATGTTAACTTCAAAGTAAATTAAAGCATAACAACTTCCTTTGCACTTTCAGATTACCTAGATCCCGGATTGGGCAAGGTAAGAGCCTATGGGGTCAGGATTGCAATTTACCGAATTACAACTTGCTGAAAAGAAGCATCAGGTGGCAAGCCAGCCAAATCACTTATTCAATGGGATGCATAAACAAGGAAATAAATCATCCACTTATCCAGTGGGAATTACAAAGGCACTTCCACTTTTCAGTGGGAAAGCTTATACAATATTCAAAAACTTTAAAACATGCTTCTTCCACTTTCCAACGGTGAGCGATCACAAGGCCACTTATTCAGTGGGGTAAATAACAACAATAATCAAGAGCTTCACTGGCCGTACTACCATCGAGTGTTACAATTTTTGTTCATCCAAATCATTCCAAACTAAAGATATGTCTGCTGTTACAAATTGTTGATATGAAATCAAACTGTTTGAAACGTTCCCAAAGGTACCCCAAATCATAAACAAACCACCCAGCTTGTAGATAACATTAATATACCTCAAAGATTGAAGGATGTTTGCTTGTACAGGTCTGAAACCAATGAAGAATGAGCTGCAACAGAGTTGGGCAGCAATCAGGCACTCAAAAAATCTTAACTACTTCACACCCAGCACATCAAAATAATCACCAGCTAGATTAACACCAAAACAGCAGCCCCAACACACACTATATCTCATAGAAAATATGTAACATCACATTGGAAAAACATATCAGACATGTGCAGGTGTGAAATTCACTGGTACAACAGGTAACAGAGACTGTACGGTACCTTTAAAGGAACTCAAATCACCAAACATCAACCCCAAACAGATGTTAATGGTCTTCCATGGTCAAAGAGCTCCCATCCAACAATGAAAGAAACTCCTTCAAAGTGTACGGTTTGAAGGAAATCCACCACAACACTTTCCCAAACTGTAAACAGATGAAAATAATGAATTCTCTTACCCCAAACAAGAGGTACAGCCAGCTACAAGATTGGTACGGCCCACAAAATATTTAACTCCTAAATTGGCAAGTAAATCTCTGAAAATTATGAAAGTAAACTCTCCAAATCTGCAAACTGACACACTTCAAAAACCAGTGTTCCATGGGGACGCGTTCCCCCCAAAAAAACCCGGCATTTCCGAGACGTCTCCATCTCGGAGACTTGGGGGGGACGTACCCCCATTGGCCCACCACTAGTGCCACCATCTCCAAGTAGCCGCCAAGACTTCAAGGTCGTCGAGGTGTCCTTGAGACGTCCAAGGGACTCCTAGGAGTCTTTGGACCGTCTAAAAGATGGCCAGGCATCTCTTGTAGCCAAATGACCAAAAACAATTTTAAACAAAAAAAATCAAAATTTTCTATGCCTAAGGCCAAACCCTAATGGCCTATGGGCCCCACCCAAACCCCACAAACTATATAAAATTTCTTCTATCCTCATTTCAATTCACAAAAACAAATCAACAAGACACTAATAGTGTGAGTGTGAGATTGAAAGTTGCAAGTGTAAGGTGAAAGAGTGAGAATGAAGAGCAAGAGGGTTGAGGAGGAGCAAGATGAAGAGCAAGAAGAGGAGTGATGTCAAGTTAATGTTCACTTCAAAATTCAAATGTTTAAAACTAGTTTGCCAAAGTTTCATTTGCAATTCTTATACTTATGTATTTCAGTGTCGCCACCCCATTGCCACCCCACCATCGTCCCCCCCGTTGTCCCCAAACTTAGGCCCTTTGTCCCCCCATCCCTGAAACTCACCCCCACGTCCTCGCGTCCCCTTGTCAGGAAACTCAGTTCAACTATGACAAAAACTCCATTATGAAATCCAAAAATTGAAGATTGCTTTTGGAACTCAATGGCAATTTCTGATTGAAATCACACCCAACCAGCTAGGGATTATCTTTCAAATCCAAAACTAGCAATCTAGAGAGGGTTTTCGTCTTCTTAAGATCAAGGAAAGAACTCTCAGGTTCCAATCCGACTCCATAACAATATCTTTTCCATAGCATAAATCAAATGAGCTCCCAACACCTCCTTTCATAGCTTTTGGGAGGGAAATAACCAATTAAAAAATATAATATTTCTTTCCCTCAAAAGGCCTTTTTGCAAAATAAATAGTATTTTATGTGTAAAGGCCCCTAGTGAGGTGCCCAACTTTTAAAACTTTTAATTCTCTTTCTAGTGAGCTATTACACTAAGTTATTCCTTTAATTATTTCTCAACTTTTGACAACTTAAGTGAAATATTAATTAAATAACTTAATAACTCACCCAAGTTGTGGAAAGTACTACAATGTCATCAAAATTCAATTCTAGCCACACCGTGATGAAATTAAAGCAGTATGAAGATGATTGGAGTCAACTTGGTGACTTACTAAAAATATACATGCTCTACAAGAAATTTGGAGAACACCCTAGGAGTCTTGAAACACTTGTGAGAGTGTCATTGCAACCCATAACCTCATCTGAGCTCATTGCCATCAACGAAAACCAACAAGAATTGAACTTGATCTCTCCAAAATCTTTGGAGTCCCCTTACCAAAGCCAATTAGCCTATGAAAACCCATAGAATAGGCTAACGGACACCAAAACTAACTAGACTTGAGAAGGGGACATTATAGAAACCCCTCAAAGATTCAGAGATTTAAGGACGAAAACCGTTAATTTCTCTTGCCAAGTTAGAGGACAAAACCCCCCAACTCTAGATAGAAATTTAGGAAGCATTTCAAGACGTTTAATAGTTTTAAATCTGTATTAAAGTTTCAAATTTGAAGTTTATTATTATCAAAATTATAAGTTTAAAGTTAAACTAATATTCATAATTCATTATACAAGTCTTATTATGAATTTGCAATATATATTAAGACAAAAATAAGGAAAATTTTAAAAGGGACATTTGACCAACCTATGAACACCTCTTTGGTGGACTGTGTGTATGCAAAGGAAGCCACATGCAGAATTTCTAAGCTTACTCAGACGAAAATTGTTGATAATGCCAATTTGTTCATGCCAAAACAGGCTGAATGAAAATGCTACAATTGTTGGTGGTGAACCGTCCAATTTTCAAAATGACAATGCATTCAAATGGACTCTGACGGTACTACCATCCGAGGTTTACAAGATATATATAAAATGCATTGCAAATTAACATTTGATGAATTAAATTGCTGTTATAAATTGATACAAAGTTCTGATTACAAAATCAGATTGCTGTAACATCCAGAATGAGACCAAATAACTTTGATAAACAATATATTCAAGTACTCAACATGAAGAATACCTCCAATAGTTGATGCAAGAGGCTGTTGTAGGTCTGATATCACTCTGTAAGCTGTCATACTATCAAACAAGTCTGATGCATTTTGATAACATGCTGTAAACTACTTTGTTTGTTGATGCAACAACCCCAAAATGAAGGAAGCACACCTCAAATTGAAACACAGCTGATGTCGGTTGCATAAATTCATCCCAAACTTAAATACAGTCACTTTGTATTTAAGTGACTGATAAACACTGAATAACAGGTCTGACCAGCACTGATAACACTTTAAAATATTGCAAAGAGTATGCCTAGCACCACTGCTCGATATGTATAAATTGAAAACTACTTTAAAACACACCAAAATTGAACCCAAAGCACCATGAACACAATGGACATTAAACAAAATGAGAAATGAGTCACTTGACAAGTCTGAAACTGAACTTATTGCTGCAGGTACAGCATATACAACTATCATAAAACTGTTAGAAATCACTGAAGTTCACCTTATTTTTACTTGCTTTCAAGAAGAAACCTCTTTCAATCACTTCACAAGCCCACAAACTTCCTACACTTGCATCATAAATCCTTGCATGCCAAAAAAAATGTCAAAACACATAAAAATATCTTCATTGAAATAGAACTGGAAAAATAACTCAACCTTACAACACAAATTTGAATGTCTTCACTCTTAGCACCAAGGCAATCTCTGTATGAAATTACTGTAAAGACAAGATCATACAAGCGCTCTTGAGTCAATCCGTTGTGTTTTTTTGTGTGAATGACCACTAAAACATTTCAGTTGTGCTCACAACCAAAAGTGCTTCAAGGTTGGGACGAAATGTAGATGACAAGCTTTTGAAAATTAGGCATTATGGCACCAAAATGTTTCCACCTCAGATTTTCAAGGACAACATGTATAACTTTGCTAGAATTTTTAGTAAACTTGAAAGTGAAAATAAATTATAAATTAAAATTAAACATATACATTTTTTTTCACTTAGCTACAAAGTCTCTCTCCTATGAATAGATAAAGTTAAAAATAATGCCTCCTCCATCCTCTTAGAACTCAATATTTCATCATGCACGAGGTCTCAAAGGTTGTGATTAGAGACCAACCTTTGAATCAAACTACAAAAATGTGAACTTGGTAGCCGAAACATTTGACTTAGACAAGGGACTTGATACAAACTTGGCAAAATGCAGCAAAGAAAACACTCCTCATAATTACACACAAAAAAGAAATTAATGCATTTAGAGAACACAAAAGTCTATTTTGATCATCAATTTGTTATAATTCAAAGATTACATGTCATATAACCTCTCAATCTCAAAAAAATTGCGATTTCAAAATTTCAAAGTTGAGCAATACACTTTAATACAATAAAATTATAAATAATAAATGTATAACAACACTATAACTATTTACACATGATTATATGTCAAAAAAATAGCCAAATACAATCTACATCTTCCTTTTCCCCCTCCTAGTGTAACTTAATTATTTGGGCCTCAAGCTAGAAAGTAAGTTAGTATTGAAACGATGATTGGATGTTTCCTTAAAAGGTCTTCGTTTTCCTCCATTGCATCTGACTCTGTTTCTTTTGCTACTCCTCTCTAATTTAATAAGATCTTCATCAGTGAGTTGAACATCACGATGTTTTTCGACAGTCCAATCAACAAAAGGATCAATTTAATTCAAGTGAGAAGGACCGTACACCTTTTTGGTTTGAAGGCAAAAGTTAATTGAACGAAAACAAAATCGTTGATGTACTCCTTGGTTAACTTGTTTCTCTTCTTTGTGTGAATGTTCTCAAATAGGCTCCAATCATGTTCACATCTAGAAGCACTATAGGGCTGGGACAAAATATAGATAGCTAGCTTGTAAAAGTTTGGTGTGCCATCATTGTAATTCTCCCACCAAATCTACATAGAACATTTAAAAAAATATAAACTTTAAGTAAAAAATTTAGAGCTTGTTCAAACGTTCAAGTTTTTAGTTTCTACTTCTAGTATTAAGCAAAAAATTATAGGATTATTATTCTTTAATTGGCCGTTGTTTTACCCTTCTTTGTATTGTCTAAGTTGAAGAGAAGAGCCTTTCCTTCGCACCCTTGTAGAACTTCACCTCATCAAGGACTTTGTCTCTCATTTCATTTTTTGGCAGCATCTTATCAATACGTGAATCAATACCTACCATGATTGCATTGGCCTTAAATGTATCAAATCAATAGATTTTTTGGTTCAGGTGATAGGCCAAGGCATGTATCGGTTGGTGGAGTTGGTTTGTCCATCTATGATCAATGATGCGCCAAATGATTTCATATTTTATTTTGTTTCTACCAAAGTAATGCAAAATAGCCCTTTTGGCCTTATCCATGGCCTCATAGAGGTAACCTATTGGAATGTCATCCCCATCTAGTAAATGAATAACCTTGACCAAAGGTTTTGTTACTTAAAAAATTGAAAACAAAATTGAAATTATAACAGAAGTATCCAAGTAAAAAAACAAATAGATAATTCCATATAAAGTTTATGTTTGTATTTGCTACTTACCTTGATCAATTCCTTTGCATTTTTGATGATTATTCTTGCAACCTTTGGCTCTGATACCAATTGTTGGCCCCACGGTTTCCGTTGCACCAAAAGGTCAACCTGTTAATGCCCGATACAACCGCCAAAGTTGATGGATCCACGAGAGGTGGTTAGTCCATGTCACGAATCCCAAGGGGAGCGTTGACTATTTGCCAACAATATGGAAGCTCCATCGAAGCGTCAAACACAAACATTTTCTTAAGAGAAGGAATTACTACAAGTCTACAACAATGCTTTGTAGAGTGAGAAAATGGCAAAACATGTCACTTTTGGTTGCAGAAGCTCCTTTCCATTCGTGGGCTTTCTCATCAAAGAAAGGACCTAAGTATGATTGAAATAAATTTGGTAACCTGTTTAGTTTCTTGAACCACACTTTTGATTCATCCAATCGTCCCAATATCCTATAACATCAAATCTAGGCAATGTGCAACACAAGGAGTTCAAAAAATAGTGGGATGACTATCCATAATATGTTGTTGCATTGTTTGTGATATTTTTGACAACATTCTAAACCCCAACCTCCTGGATCACCCTGTCCAATAGATTGCATAAAGCCTCAACATTTTTTACTTTGTGTGAGACATCTACATACTTCAAGAACACCAATGCACCATTAGAAACCACTAAAAAGTTAAGGAGAATCTTATTCTGTCTATTTGGTTTTTCATCTGATAAGATGCTGTAGCCCTTTCTTCGCCATGCTTTCTTTTGATCATCAATCACAAGTGTATTTTTTACGGTAATCTCCAGCCATGGCCCACTCAAATCCGTATCAGTTTGGAGTCTTAAATCCCTTATTGCAATTGTCAATGCATTCATCTATCCTTCCCAATATTGACAGTTCGCCACATTGAAGGGTAAAATATTGTAGTATCAAAAGTATTACAAGGCAAGAAAGTAGATAACAATACATACAAGTTACAACCCTTCCCAAGCAAGGAAAGATAGTAGATGGCAAGGCATTACAAAAGGGAAATATAAACTAGGCTTTGACAACTGACTCGACAAAAAGTTACATAAACCCACACAAAGAACAACCCAGGTTACTCATTCTTTGTTAGTCTCTATCTTGCCATGCCTACACTGCTGGAAACAGTCTTCCTGTGTTCAGAAGCTTATGTGAAGACCATTTATACCAGATATAGGTATCAACTCTAATTGCAACATTCAGGACTGATTAATTTCTTTAATTTAATTCCTTTCAATATCTCAACATGCCTTAGTTATAATCTTATCATCTTCCAACACTGGCATGGCATACCCACTTACCACTTCCAAGGACCCCTGATGAGGAGACACTACCATATTTTTCATGACTGTACTATTGTCTTTGCAAAAGCATCTAGACCACATATGTAACACATTAGTGCCAAAACCCTTGAGTTCAACAGCCTGTGGTATATATCCTCAGACCCAACAAATAATTTCTTATTCCTCTGTCTTCCCTAGGGTGTAAACATAAAATCCTCTATATTATCCTCCATCTCAATATCAGTAGGAAGGCAAATCAACAAGGCTTTCTCTTAGCTCTGCATCTTTAATTGCTCTCTTGATTTTATGCAGAAAGTCTTCCCTAATGGACTCCCACACCCTTAAAGAGCCATTACTGCAAAATCCATCAGCTCTAGCACCACTGATACCACCTTGAGCAGACCCTTCGAGTTGCAATAATGTTTTTTTCAGGTGATAGTCTGGAACAATGTGTTGACACTTTTGGTACCAGCTAACCACAGAGCATTTTGCTTTTCTGCATGCACAGATAAAAAGAAATACCCCCAAAGCATAGACTGGAGAACAAAATGCCAAATTCCATTATGACAACTTACCACCTCTATCAAAAATCTTATAGCCATCATCTGTCCTACCATAGCTAATGCAATCATGAACAAGAGAGGCTTGGTTAACCTACACATGTGGGGGGGCTCCTATCACAACATAAGCAATAATCACACCACCTTATAATAAGTGTGACAGCCCTTCCTATGGGGGAGGATCTCAAAGTATATAATCTTTTAGCAACCCCCCCAGTCGTTAATATCATTACTTTCTATAGATGCATAAGTCTTAAGAAATACTCCAAGATTGGCTAAATGATTGGTAGCTGCATTTTGTGCTCTATAGGAATACACAAAGTTTATATATTTTTTTAATTTTTCAAGTAAAGAAAGGGCTTCCTTAAGTATGCTCTAAGCCTCTAGTTGGGGCAATATTTCTTGTTGATTGCTTCAATCACAAGTTTTGAGTAACCTTTCAGCTCTATATGAAGATATCCTGCACCATATGCTTTCCTTAATGCTGTCAGAAGGGCCTTCCATTCAGTGTCATTATTTGGATTTTCACTAAGATAGATGCCTTGTGCCCAATCTTCATATCTCCTTGCATGTCACGAAGGATGAAACTGGCACTTTCTTCACCCAGATTTCCTTTTGAGGCACCATCAAAATTCAATGTTATTCCTACTGTTAGGGGTTTCCATTTATCCTTTCTAGATTTTGAAGCTACCAAGCAAGCTTGTTCAGATTCTTTCTCATGATTATTATCTTCCCTACTATTTATCAATCCTGAGTCCCTACTATTGATCAATCCAATCAGGATCTAATCTTGAATGGGAATGAAGAAGGGTAATCCAATTATTAGTATTTTCCAAGTGTTTTTGCTGTTGAGTGTTCACAATATGCAGTCATACACATGAATATGAAAGAGGGTAATACTATTCTTATAAGTTTCCAAGTGTTTTTACCATTGAGCCTTTTTTACCTGTATAATTGCATATTGTACTTGCAAAAAAGAAAGTCAGAAGATGAATAATCTTTAATTTGTGATATTTAGTTTTTAGCTTTGCATGGTTTCAATTGAATAATTTAATCACTGTGCATATCTTTTCTGTTATCTCCCTTTTTGGTTTTCTTCTGAAAATTCTGCACTTATTCATGTAGATTTCGTGAATATGCATCTTATTTCTGTCAAATAGCCTGTAAATGTTTGAAGTTTCACTCATGCTATGCATACCATATGACAAGACTTTCTATTTTGCAATTAGCAAAATGGATAATTTTTCTCTAGATCTAAAGAAATATTGGTTTTGTGGCTTTATGATTATTGTCCACTGCTATGGTACCAACACTATCTATTAGAATAAAAATAAAATTTAATTTCTAACCTTGTTCTGTATCTCTATAAAATTTCCTTAGATGTTAGTGGCCACACCGGGAAGGCTTCTGGATCATATTGAGAATACGCCTGGATTTTCAAAACGTTTAAAGGGAGGAGTGAAAGTGCTTATACTTGACGAAGCAGACAACTTGCTAAATATGGGATTTCGTAAAGCACTAGAAAGAATAATTGCCGCTGTACCCAAAGAAAGGCAGACTCTATTGTTTTCAGCCACAGTTCCTAAAGAGGTCTATTTATACTATTTTGAACTCGTAGCTACAACTGAAAGCACAAGTTTTAATGTGAAATGCCAAGTGATTCTAATATTTGGAGGTGATAATGTCTGCAGGTTCACCAAGTGTCCCAAATTGCTTTAAAAAGGGAACATGAATTTATCAACACTGTTGAAGAGGGTAGCGAGGAAACTCACTCAAAGGTGTTATCCAAAAAATCTCTTTATTATCACCTTCTCTTGGATGTTTCCAAAAATGTATGGATTTTATTTTAACTAAATGGTTACTTTCAGATTATATATAAATTATTGTTGAGTGTGAGTGCAGGTTTTACAGTCATCAATTGTTGCCTCACATGAGAGCCATTTCTCCATAATTTATTCGGTCCTCAAGGGGCATGTCTCACAGGAGCCTGAATACAAGGTCAGATGTAATTTATTTTGATTGCTAAATTAAATTCTTGTATTTCCTTTTGCATTGATTTCATTTTGTGTATATGCAGGTTCTTGTTTTCTGTACAACTGCTATGATTACAAGGCTAGTTGCTGAGTTTCTATCTGAGTTGAAACTGAATGTTCGTGAGATTCATTCAAGAAAATCTCAGGGTTATCGAACACGTGTCTCCGATGAATTTCGGAAATCAAAAGGCCTTATACTTGTTACATCAGATGTCTCAGCCCGTGGAGTTGATTATCCTGATGTCACTCTTGTTATTCAGGTGGCTGTGATTCATAATCTCTTACAGCTTGTCCATGATTTCCACTTTCTATGCAGTTCCATTGTTTTTCAGTATCAGTTTGTTGGGGATTCTATAAGTGCAGTTACACCTTTTTTCCGTTTCAGTAATAGGTTTAAACAGAGAAGATCATTATTAACATCAGCCCCTGTCCTCCCCACAATAGAGGTCACCCATAAACATTACAGTTGTTCCCTCTATGTCTAGGTGGAATTGCTTTTCATAATAGCATTCATCTTTATGAATTCATATGCAGTTAGCGAGATAACTGTCCTCTTGCATTCTTTGCCTTCTTTGCCTTCTTTCTTCCTGTTTTTGGATCTGCACTTGTTTGTTAAGGCTCAAGACATACAAAGCAAAACCAAAGATATTGGTAGCTGCATCTTCGTTCATGAAAGAATGTGCCAATTTTCAAGGAAGGATGCAAATTTATATAAGAGGAATAGAAATACCACCACCATGCTAATGCACAACAAGAAGCCTCAGTTTACTAGGACTGTAGACACTAACTATTGTTGTTATTCCCATGATTTTTTAAGATCTGCACTTGTTTGTTAAGGCTCAAGACATACAAAACAAAACCAAAGATGTTGGTAGCTGCATCTTCAAGTTCATGAAGAATGTGCCAATTCATCGAGGAAGGATGCAAATCTATAATAGGAATAGAAAGAACACCACCACCATGCTAATGCATGGCAAGAAGCCTCAATTTACTAGGACTGTAGATGCTAACTATTGTAATTATTCCCACAATTTTTTTAAATCTGCACTTGTTTGTTAAGGCTCAAGACTTACAAAACAAAACCAAAGATGTTGGTAGCTACATCTTAAAGTTCATGAAAGAATGTGCCAATTCATTGAGGAAGGATGCAAATCTATATAAGAGGAATAGAAAGACCACCACCACCATGCTAATGCATGACAATAAGCCTCAATTTACTAGGACTGTAGACACTAACTATTGTAATTGTTCCCACAATTTTTTAAGATCTGCACTTGTTTGTTAAGGTCAAGACATACAAAACATAACCAAAGATGTTGGTAGCTGCATCTTCAAGTTCATGAATGAATGTGCCAATTCACCGAGGAAGGGTGCAAATCTCTATAAGAGGAATAGAAAGATCACCACCACCATTCTAATGCACGGCAAGAGGCCTCAATTTACTAGGACTGTATACACTAACTATTGTAATTATTCCCACAATTTGCCATGTAAGAAATAATTTATTATTGAGAAATATTTTTTCAATTTGTAGTCCAATACATACAAATGAAGTAAAAGGAGGTCAACCATGAATGTCTCGGATGTTGTTGGTGCTGCGATTGCTTATGGGGACATGAAAGACTGTTGGTACATTTTGGGAATAAAGTTACTTAAACAACAATCTGCTGTTAATGCTCATATGACATCATTTCATAAAGTGGAATTCATAGCCAAAATGCACAGAATACTGGTGTCCTATAAAAGTTAAGTTGAAGTGGACAAGAAGAAATAGGTTGACACTGGGAACTTTATGTGGGGAAGGCATATGAAGATGAATAAGGCTTCAAAAGTGGAGCATAAACTTATAATTTGGAAATAAAATGAATTAGATGAGCTGCAAAAACATCCATAGAAGGTAAATGAAAATGTTTTCGAATGTAAAATAAAAGATACATCAAAAAAACATTTAAAATTTTATGATCTCACATCAAATACAACGCTTGAAATAAAAAATGATATGACTTTGATCATTTATGAGTAAAAAATGTCTTTAATACAATAATTCTAACTCTATTGTGTAGTTTAGAAAATAAGTTAGAAAAAATTGCAAAGGTAAAATAATCCAATATTTCCCCAAATTTTGTGGATGGGGGGGATGTGAGGAAGATTATTTTTTCTAAATTTTGGGGATGCTTCTGGTTTGGATCTTGGTTTGGGTTTGCATATTTGGTTTGTGGATCCAGCAAATTGTTTTTTGGCTGGGTTCGTTTTGGGTTTGTCGTCTTAGATTTTTTAATTTTTATCTATAGAAATGTTTATAAACCTTATAAAATGTTAACAAAACTAATATACAGTTATACTATATAATAATAATTAATTGTAATATATTTTTATATAAATATTAATAATATAACTATAAGTTAATAATATTACAGATATTGCAATATAATATAGATAAAATATAATATTATAATATATTAATATAAATATCACATAATAATATATAACTATAATATTATTTAGAAATATTAATAATATAATTTTATCATAATTATAATATATATATATATATATATATATTTTAAATAGTAATATTACCAACAAGATTGATCCCAACTAGGCTTTTAGCAGTTCATTAATTGTTAAATCAATACTCCTGCCTTTACTTTCATGGACACATAATCTCCACTAGAGTGCAGAGGTGTCGAATGTTCTAATCTGTCAGCGGTGTGTAGTTCACATATCTTCAATGCTACAAAGCTATGTTCTTTAAACTTAATCACCAAAAAGGGTTTATTTTGTGCCATCTTGCCTAATAATAATAATATAATATTATCAAAAACTTCAATGGCTCCTTGTTGTCAAATTGGATCCTGAATCCGGTTTGAATCAGACTCGGAACTAGCAGCATGGGCCACAGATCCGATAATGTAGAAATTAAACAATAGCAATTGTGAAATCATTAATGCTATCATTTGAATATTATAGTAGCTGAAAATTGGAATCTTTTACATTGTTTCAATGTACAAACAAGTTGAAAATATCCACAAGTGATAGATATTAAAATGACAAAATGTGAATGCCATCAAAAGATATCCATAGCTAGTTTTTGTTTGAGGCTTGAGCAACAATCCCAAAAATGAGAATTGTCATCATCATTGATTGGATGTCTTGGACACTCCTCTCCATCACTAGAATGTTAGAATGAATTGTATCATCATCATGCGATGTGAGCTCATCCGATCCTCTATGCACATCATGCTCCTCATCAACTTGTTGTGGCTTTTTCATCTCAATATCAACTGTGTCATTGGACATTGCCTATACTCAAGTGTCTCCAATTAATGAGACACAAGGCACCATGTACACCAACAAGCTTTTCTCCTCTTGCAAAGGTAAGTTTGTTCCTCCTTAGAGATTGGATATAGCTATATATGGACTAGAAACAAGTGAGAGATGATGAATAACAAGTGTGCGTAGCAATCTTGGAGGTCCATAGATTCACCACTAACTAACTTGTTTGACCTATGCAAAGTGTGCTTGGCAATCCTTGCTGAAGTCTTGTAGCCATCTGGTTCTATATATTTTATCCTCTCAACTTTGATCAATGAACCTTCCTCTAGACTATACGTTTTCTTAAAGGTCTTTGTGAGGCTATTCCTCACCTAATGGTCGTTAGTGGGAAGAACTTTGCTAGGTCTATCCACATGCCACTTTAGATTCAAAGCACATGCAACCATGTTTAGAGGGGTATTCAACTTCCTCAACCATTTTTGGTTGATGGGATGGACATGCTCCATGTAGAACTTTATGGTGGGGTATATTTTAGTGATGTCTGCTTTTATTTGCCCAAGCATGCTATCAATGCACTTGTGGATCATCCCAAGACTAATACTTTTAGAATCAACAAATTTGATGACAGTGAAAACATGGGATACACAAGATGTGATGTATGTCATATTCAATGAAAAAATATCACCAACCACAGTTTCCTTCACCCTTTTCCCATGTCATAATCATAAGTTGCGAGGCCTCTTGCAACTCAAGCATCCTCTATAGTGGAATAAAGTAGAAAGCAAATTGGGTCTCGACTCTCAACTAGTTTGAGGAAGTTTTTCTTTGCAAAGGTCTGAAACAACTCCTTTGAGGAAGTTTTTCTTTGCCAATGAAGTGTGGTGGTTTGAAATAATACAATTCCCTTGCATCCACTAGCACTTTTTGATCCACTCTATTTTTCAATGTCTTTGAGTGCATTGTTCATCATAGTAGCACTTTTGTTGGCAATAGCTAGGCAAACCAATAAGTTTTTTCTTTTTTTATTTATTTATTTGTTTATTGTTTCAAAAAATTGGGATTCCGAAAATGCAGGAAAAAAAGAAAGAAAAACTTCCATTTTTTAAATTTGAAGGCAGTGTAATACTAATTACTAATTGCACAGAGATAAAGAGAGTGAAGAGAAGTGAGATTTTACACCATGAAATTTTGAATATAGTTTTTTCATTACATAATTCATAGTAATAAAGTATGATAGTTCGTTACTGTATAGTAACATACTACAAGTACATAGTTGGACTTCGAAGTACAATATAGTAACGAACACATTGGCAAGCAGCCCATATTTGCTTAAGTGGAGCAGACTGCATTACCAATATTATCGATAAGCCGGAAGGGTCCCCCTATTACACCTATATGCTGAGCATGTAGGATTCTGTAGTGCAAATAAATTTGCCATAGAGCTTCACTCTCCAATGCTTTAAATTTATATTTCTCTGTCTGGGCTGTTCATTGCATTCAATTGTCTAGGATTTCCAGACCTACCTAATACTTTGGAAGAGTGCATACACTCCAAGCTTCCAACGTGGGCTCTTTCATCCCTTCTTGCTTGACCCAAAGAAGGCTTGAAAGCTCGTAAAAAGGTTTTCTATCATTTTATAGGCCGAGGGAAAAGTCAGGACAAAGAGTACAAGTGCCCTGCTGCTAACTTATGTGATTGCGTACAGTTGTAACTTTTTGAGCAAATGGAAGGTTGATTCTATTCAGGAATCACGACTTGTCAAAAATCCCTTATATAAGCTATAATTAGTTTAATTTTGCCTGGTTTTATGATTTATAAGTTTCGAGTTATAGTTTGACCATGCTGAAAAACTGTCCTGATCAAATGATCATAACCTCAGTTTTTCCTTCACTCATCACTGCTCCAGCATTTTTGCCAAAGCTATCCAAGCACTGCCTTTGACTGATTGCTGCATAAGCCCAGGAGAAGTTTGCCAAATGTTGAAGTGAAACGCCTCTAATTTGTCCTTGTACTTTTGTGGCCTCCAGGAGATAAATTGATATATCAGCAACGATTACTTTTAGGTAACAAGAAATCAACCCTCATAGATAGACCTTTGTAGGTGGATAGGATCTGAAGTTTTTCCATTGGCACCAACACCTATGGCAGCTTGGAAAAGAGAGTTGCTACAGCCATGTGGAAGAAATTACCAAATTGTTCAAAATGAAATCTATTTCAATCATGTCTGTAATAACCGCCCTTGATTTTTTTTGAATATTTTCAATTGAAATGAGATACAAAGCAGTATCCTTTCCACTTTCTGATCACCTAGTTCCTGAGATGGGCAAGGTGAGAGCATATGGTGTTAAAGACTATACAATTAACAGGAATGCTTGCAACTGAAAGGAAATGCACTTGGCGGCTAGCCAGCCAAACTCACTTATTCAGTTGAGTGCTTATGCAATTGAAAAAAAAAAAACACTACACGCTTATTCAGCGGAGTGTGATGGCAAAGCAACCACTTATTCGGTGGGTAAACAAAAAGCACTTTCACTTATGCATTGAGCATATGCCAAACCCACTGATAGTTCTACCATCCGGTGTTTTACAATGGTATATCAGAAGTTATGCTAGTTTGGTGACTACATAAGGCGACCATTTAGACTTGGGGACAGTTAATTGTTCTTAAATCTTGTAGCTGCTTTAATGTTGTCTTCTACTCTAATAAGGACACCTCTTCAAAGTTGTCAAACCTTTTGGAAAACTATTTACTTCAAAAGGTCCATATAAGCACGACAGAGGGGCAGCAGCCACTGAAGTGATTTTTTTTTGAAAATAACCTTGCATAATGTGTTGAATTTGTAGTTCATCTTTTGCAAGAATTTCATTAAGGTCCCTTAGGGCTAAAACCCTTTATGATTTGTTCTTTCTCATGAATTGGAAATAGAATTTTGAAGGCTTATCCCTCTCTGCAGTCCAACGCACACTGTGCCTGATTCTAGCTACTTATACTATGTACTCGTAAAAATAGTTGAGTTGAGGTTCTAACTCGTTATCTGCTAACTGCTTTTGATTCATTGGAAGGGTAGCCTATTTCCAAATTCTTTGTAGCCTGCTGGAGCTTGAGGTGGACTTTAAGACTCTAGCTCCTGCTGTAAGAGTCTTGGCTTTACAGTGTACACTGAATGGCAAAGTCTGACCAAAATATCCATCCTTCATCCCCATTTGGAGGCATAAGTATCCAAATTCTAGTCATGGCCTTCTGACATTTTTATGTAGAACTACATAAGGAGATCATTCAGATCTGGGAACATCTAATTCTTCTTAGATTTCATACCTGCTGTAAGGTCATCTTCTATGCTAATACGTACACCTCTTCAAAGTTGTTGAACCTTTTGGGAAACTACTTACTTTAAAAGGTCCATATAAGCATATGACTGAGTGGCAGTAGCCACTGAAGTGAATATTTTCAAAAATAATCTAGAATAATGTGTCAAATTTATAGTTCATCTTTTGCAAGAATTCCATTAAGGTTCCTTAGGGATAACTCTCTTTCTAATTTGTTCTTCCTCTTTTAGGAACTGGAGAATTTTGAAGGGTAATCCCTCGCTGCAATCTAAAGCACACTGTGCCTGATTCTAACTCCTTTTGCCATGTACTCGTAAAGACAGCTGAGTTGAGATTCTAACTTATAAGCTGCTATCTGCTTTGATTCATTGGAGGGGTCATTTGTTTCCAAATCCTTTGTAGCCTGCTGGAGATTGAGGTGGGCTTCAAGGCTCTAGCCATAAGAGTCTTGGCTTTACACAGAATTGCTGACTCCAACCAAAGTATCTGTTCTTAATCCCCATTTGGAGGCCTAATTATCCAAACTTTACTCACGTTCTTCTGACTCAATAGAGATACATTTTATTGAAGGAAGAGTTTGAATCACCTTGAACATCAGACCCTAAAATTATATGTAGAAACTGTTTTGTGGTCTGATCCAGTAACTCTCTACAAGCACTGAGCATATACCCTGAGCAAAATGTAGCAGCAGATGGAATAAAATCTTTCAAGGCTAATTGGTTATGTTTTTAATGTATAGATCAAGTATATACCATCCAGCCAAATCAATCTCCTTCTGGCCCCAATCAACTCAGAAATACACAGAGTCCACCCTTAGTTACTCCAAGCTTCACTTTTTATCAGGTTGAAGGGTTGTGGACTTCAGCTATTTAATGTGGAAATTGTTGCATTTATATATTTTGATATTTCTAGAAGACATGTTTATTTTATTGTGTAATCTACATTTTGAATTAGTATCATATTAGCATTCCATTTACATGGCATTGACATGGTGTGGTAAAAGTGTAAATGGAATTCAGTTACGTGGGTTTAAATTGGATGTAACTTGGGAAACTAAAAAAATGTTAATAATGTTTATAGAAATAGAGAACTTTGATTTTGTTATTTCAAGCCAAAATATAATTCTTAGAGATTAGAAACATAGCACATAAATTTTTACCAATTATGAGAATTGGGTTTGAAAAAACTATTTTACAGGCAGTCCAATTTTTTCTACCTAACACTCATTAGGGTATGAACTATAAGAAAAACCCCCATGAATATTAAAGGTATTGTATTTTCAGTCCATGAAAATGAATTGTAATGCTTTTGGTAGAAAACTGTGTAGATTAATTATACAAAAATCTACTCAGTTTTCTACCAGAAGCATTACAATTCAAACTCTGAATATGTATAAACTATAATTTTAATTACAAAGAAAATTTAAAATGCTCTAGCCTTGACCCTAAACTAAAAATTTCCAGTCTTCCTATACTTGTGGTTTTCTTCCCCTAATTTCAAAATGAAACAAAAAGGATAGAAATACATAAAAAAAGTTCAGAACCACTTTTTGAAAAACTCAGGACATGCATGGCAGATGTGGCAGGTCATGATTACTTGGGATTACTTTCAAGTTTTTGAGTGTAGTATTTTGCTAACCCTTTGTTTGGCATCTGAACTATCTATTTAATTAAAAGTCTTTGATTTGGCCAAAAAGTTGTAACTGTGGTGATACTAGTTTGACATTTTCATGACGAAATAGGAAATCACTGCAGTTTCAGATGTATGGGTTTGCTCCTTTATGCCTTAAATGATTAAATTTCCTACCTCAGCTAGCAAAAGTGATTTCAGGCGATCAGCACTGCCTTTTTGGGTGTACTTGGTTGGAAGACTGATATTTATTTCAGTTCTACCCTCTGCGGTCTGCTACAGCCAGCTAACTTCAATTTTAGTTCTGTAATTGTTGTTATATCTAAAGCTTGGAAGTTCTGGAATATTATTTTCAAAGGAAATACATGAAAAAGGAAATGTAATTTTGTAGGGTTGTATACAAAGTTACTAACATTGTCTAGAAAATTGCAATTTTTGTCTGAGGGTTTGCCACATTTCAGAAAATCATATGCAGAATCTCGTGGAGAAATTTAATACCATGGATGAACCCCTAGTTTATTAGTGCCATTTGGTTAATAAGAATTATAAGATTATGGTGATTGAAACTGAGTTAATTACATTCAATGAGTTTATTTGCCTTTTGCATGATTTGGGTATAAAATAATAGATTGGTTGATCATGTACTAGTTACAAAACAATTATATTTGTGCAGGTTGGTATACCTTCTGATCGAGAGCAGTACATACACAGACTTGGTAGAACCGGACGCAAAGGTAAAGAGGGTCAGGGTATTTTGTTGCTTGCCCCATGGGAGGAGTATTTTCTAAAAACTGTGAACGATTTACCCATTACAAAGGCACCAGCACCTACTATAGATTCAGAAATGAATATGAAGGTGAGTCATTGAAAATTCAAAACTATTCCATAATGCATTTCAGTAGTAGATAAAAATAGGCTATTGATGCTGAATTTGGAGAAAGAGTTTTGCTTAATGGTCACTGTTTAAAGTTAAAATCTACCTTACTGGAAATGCCAGCCACTCTACCCTGTGATTGACTTCGCCTGTCTAGTACCATTCTGGAATCCTTACAGGTCAGTGCTTAGAAACATTTCTGGGGTGTTTCTACATGGAAACAGTGCATGGGGATTTCCTCAAAATTTTGGGAGGTCATGGGAGAGTTTAGAGTGAATATTTCTTTTCAAAATTTCATGTTCTTTGGGGATGGATCCCATCATGGTCTCCTGCCTCATATGAAAACGGGAAAACAGCTCTTAGAAAACTAAAGCACTCAGAAAATGAAAATAGAACACAACCACCAGATTTTCATATAGCAGACAGAAAGATACCTTAAAATAAAAAGTTCAGTCAGAAATTAGATACGCTAATTTACTACTGAATGATCTTCTTACACATTGCTATTTTAGAGACTTGAATGTCTGTAATTGTGTAATCAATGCATTTTTAACTTAATATTTTTATCTTTGTGTTTTGACATCGAAAGCAACTTAAACAGTTCCCTCATTTATCATCCCGATGTTTTGTTAGATGACCTTTGTAGCTATTTCCATTTGTAAGGTTCATGAATTTATTTGTTTCGTAAAATATTTCTGAAAATTTGAAATTTCTTGGGTTTCTGGTAACTCAGCTTTTAAAGCTATTGGGATTCTGTGGTTGATTCTACTTAAAACAACACACACATGCATGCATGCGTTTGTGCACACACACATGTATGCATGCGTTTGTGCACGCACACACATATCAAGTAGCAAAGATGGTGCAGTTTGAGTTTCTTATTAGATGTTCCAAGTGCACACGACATGAGACCTTGGTGTGCCAACATTATACATTGTTTAGGCTACATTCCATAACTGTGTTTGCTTATATTATTTTGAGAAAGTATTTTGTTTCTAAAGAAAAACAAGAAACATTTACATAGTAGATTTTATGGCTTTTTTGTGCCAGACATGATATATGCACCAGTTATTGCATCAAATTGGAAGATCATACTATATGATCGGAAGTTTTTAGAAAAACCAGGTTAATTTGCTGTATAATTTACAATTTTACAGGTAAAACGTGCTTTATCTCATGTTGATTCACAAGATAAAGGATCTGCATATCAATCATTTCTTGGATACTATAATTCTGTGAAAGGAGTTGGAGGAGATAAGATTAGACTTGTTGAACTTGCAAATGAGTTTAGCCGTTCTATGGGCTTGGACACACCTCCAGCAATTAAAAAAGTAGTTCTTTCCAAGATGGGTCTTAAAAATGTTCCGGGGCTGCGGTCAATATAGTGGGCATGTTCAGAATGACCCATCTTGCACTTTTGATGATTATGCTATTCTGACTAAAGTTAATGTTGTGGATGCCATACGATGAATTCTCAAGTAGTAGAATTCATGTATCTCTGGTGTTTCCAATTTTCTCTTGCTCTTCAGAAATCACAATTTTGCCTTAAATTTGCTTTGCATAATGAAGCAATCCAAGGGAGTATGTGAATTGATGAAACCATTTGCTGATAATTCTCAGGCAAGAATGAAAGGCATTAGTATGGATAATTTCTTCTCAAGATTGTAATATTTACAAATTTACGTTGTGGTCAAATCAGTTATGGATGCTTCAAATTCCTACTGATGTGAGGAATGTCTAGTTAAAGGACTTGTGGAGAACTGCGACTTCAATTTCCAGATCGTGACATATTCAGTTGGGCTGTTCATATTGTTTGACTATTTATTGTCCTATCATTGGAGTACAGCCTAATTTTTTTTATTATTTATTGATTTTTTTTTAAAATTCCCCATTTCAGTATCTGAATTATGTGTGCTCCATTTGTGTGCAAAATTGAAAAGCACTGTGATCATTAGTAATTGTTTTTTTTCTTTTAAAATCTTGGGCACTTATCATTGCTATAAGGAGCTTAAGATTCTTGGAATCCAATTTCCCTTGAAACGGTTCCATCTATGATGCTTTAAAGTAATCTACCAATCAGTTGCAGAGTACAGATCTCGATGATAAATATTAATGGTCAGATGATGATTTAATTATGAACTGCAATTGAAGGGAAAGGAGTGAAAGCATTTTGTGACATTGCAATTTGTAGTTTATAATTTTCCTTATTCCATGTGAATATCTTCAACAATTTTCCTGAGGATTAACATATATTATTCCATTCACTGCAAGTAATTAATTTGGAAATTTGTATATTTGTTCTGCCATATATTCTGAGATATTTTGTAGTATGTTGTAGAATGGTATCTGGCCAAAAGACATCTTGTTCTTGGGTGACTTATGTGCTAAATTTGATCAAGAACTTTGAATATTTAGAGAGGAATGTAAAACTAGTGTTTTAGCATCTGAAGAATTTGACAATATAATATAATTCACTCATTAAAGTATCTTTTGAATGTAGTTATTTGTTTGAATTTTAAATGTAAGAGTGTCAAAAAAATGCGAGTTTGTAATAATTTTCTATGTTTTGTCCTCACGGGGTAACTCATACCACCTTTTTAAACTACAGTTTTGTGAAAGGAAGAGTAAACAGTAACATATAAAATGGACACAGGGACAACTTTGCAATATATTAGAGATTAGGTCCTAATAAGGTAGTATGGCTGGTAATGACGAGATGGACGATGGAATAGTTGAAATGGCTATGTATCCTTTGAGTATGGGCTACAAATTCTTGAAAACATAGTGGAATCGTAACTGCTTGTGTGGATGCCACTGAAATTTTACAATCTTTAGCCTGAAATAACTTTCTATTTAAGAGTCTCACATGAAAGCAAGGGTTACATGTTCTTGTGCTGAGTCCTTGGCAATTTGTAGAATTATCACGAACCTTTCATGCCTGTGGGATTATTCTTGAGTGATGTGATTCTAGAGATACAGATATGCATGTAGATTAAGGTTGAGGACGAACCATTTTTCAAAGAACACTCAAGATCACCAAGTTATTGTACAAGGGCTACATATCTTGTGTTCAGGCCTCGTTTATAAGTAAAATTATCATGAATAGTCTGTCTATGTGGGAGCATTATGTAAGTGACATGGATATACAAATATAGATATAATGTAAATTAAGGTTGAGAGCATGACCATTTTAAATGACTGCATTGGAGGAGTTTCCAAGAAATCACATCACGCCATTGGAGGAGGTTCCAAGAAATTACATCACATGACTATAGGGTGAGTGACTTGTCTTATTTTTAAGGTTGGAGGAGGATCCAAGAAATCACCTCTCACCAATGAAAATTAAAAGGAAAAATGAAATTAAGAATGCTTATTATTCCATAGGTAAATGAATATTTGCAGACCTAAGACATAAATTGATAAAATTGAAGAGTCAAGAAAGCTTCCTCTGAATTCTAAAAACATTATCTCATCACTTGGACTCACTTTTCCATAGATTGGTACGTCAATAGGCAATTTCTTGATTCATGACCGTGCTGATAACATATAAAACAGCCAAACATTTCTGGTAATACATAAAAGAAACCACTGTCACAAGGACTTTGGCGAGTAATAATGGTTCTATATTCCAGATGTTCGTTTACTGGGATGACACCAGTTTTTGATTATATGGTTTTGTTGGTGGTATTGATATATGCCAATTTGTCACGGCAATCACTAAAGTTAGCCATAAACTCTACAAATGGCATCACAATTTCTCTTCTTGTGTGCATGTTTGTACCTTGGCTGATTCCTTCTCTAACTGAAGCGTCTTAACCAAGTTCTTCAGTCTATTTTGTGCATATGTCGAGGAAATGTCAGCCCTTACTGTTGGAGTATTTATCAAAATCAGGGCATTTTGTAACTGAACACTTATCCAATTGTTTATGTGAGTACATGTAGCATTCAAATCAGGAACTGTTGATTGATATGCCATCTGTGGCTTGTTTCTTAAAATCCCAGGCCATAAATATTTCCCATATATTTAAACAATGAATGTATTTAAATACCTCAAATAACTAGAACTATTATTCTTGAATTTTAGAAACATTAGTCAACCGCACATATTCTAAATCGTTTGAGGCTGGAAGCTAACATTGGCACTACTAATCACCACAAAAATCCCAATTCAGAAGTCTTATAATTCTTGGTGGACTTTCTCCAAGCTGTAAAAACAATGTCAATTCTAGGTCCTAAATAAGACAAAAATCAAACGATGTCTAGTGCAAGCAACTACAATAGATGGTGGCATGCTTTTCAACTCTCGTCAAATCTTCAAATGCTTATAGATTGGGAGCACAAGGTATAAAACGTTAAACCTATTTTTGTGATTTTTCATATTTCGTTATAGTAAAAAACCTAAAACTCTCCACCTTTGAATATAGTGTGCTGTTAATAACAAATTATAAGTTTACAGCCTTTTTTATAGATACGTTTGTAGTGGCTGACCTAGATACATGACACAATGAATATGGATGGGCATTAAAAAATTGCTTATGATTGTGATATAGTTGTTACGTGCAATAGATTTAGAATGAATGGAAATTATAAGATTAATGCACATGAAAATCAAATGGGATGCTTAACAATATGGCATATTAAAATATTTTTGTGCCAATGAAAAGATCATGATTATTATAGATGTTAAATGATTCATCCATAAAGAAGAATAGAGCAGCCGAGGAGTAAATGAGAATTATGTTATACCAAGGTCAACTTTGACCAAAAAAACATATGTATAAGGATGCATTTTCTTTTAATTTCTACTGTTTGCCCTTGCAATTATTGTAAAATGACCAAGAGTGGATATTTTTTTTAAGGTCATTTGTCATATTGTTGGAGGAAAAACTTACCCCACATCCAAATCAAAAGCCTTAGCTATTGTTGCTTTTTGTGCATTATCTTATAATTTCAATTTAATGATACATACATAGGCGAATATGGCCATGAAAGACATGTATCTATTAAATTAAAATTTTTATAACAAAAATTCCTTGAAGTTCATCATCTTGATGGTGGCCATGGTGGAAGGCTGAACATTAAAGATCTTTATGGAGCAATAGATATGGAAACGTGAGGGATTAGGGAAGGAGTGGGAATGAGCTAGGAGGTAGTTGATGAAGGTCAAACTCAAATATGGCTGGGAGTAATTTAAGTACATTCGATATGAGAAGTGAGTATAATGATCAATTTAGATGAGCGAGAAACTTGTCTAGGACATTCACTACATCTAAAGGACTACCTTTCAATCCGAGTAAAGTCTACCCCAAGCATGCTTAGTGAGTGCCAGGTCTTTACATCCATATAAGCAATATAACAATAATGATTAAAAGTATTTTCTTCATTAATAATGTTTTTAATGATGCATTACTACATTTGAATCATGGCTACAATGGAATTTGTCTTTACATCCATATAAGCAATATAACAATAATGATTAAAAGTATTTTCTTCATTAATAATGTTTTTAATGATGCATTACTACATTTGAATCATGGCTACAATGGAATTTAAACTAGGGATACATGCTAGGAAAAGGGGGGTGTACACCATGTGCAAGGAAAAATATTTTAATTATGTAAAATAAATATTCGTTTGTGGCGCATATTGAAGATGTGTTAAGCCACATCAAATATTTATTTTGGTCCACTTTTTAACTTATATTATAATATTGGTTAGATATTTTGTGTGGGTTGTCCATTGGAAAAATATTTAATATCAGAAAAAATGTATTATTGCGAAGAGCCATTGTTTATGTTCTTTGCCTTGTGGGATTGAACCAATTGTGCCAACATGTCAAGGTGGGTGGGTGAATGTTAGAGGAGGTTTTATTTCATTCCTCGTGTTTCAATCCTACCAAAATACATCATTTTGACAGTCTCTTACGAGATACAAGAGCAAAAAATTCCCAAATTTTGGAATAATACCTCTTAGAATTTATGGTGTAGGAGTTCTATTTAGAGCTACAACTGGACGTGAGGCCCCTCCATAATAACTGTCCTCGATTTTCATCAACTGAAAATTGTTTAATTGTGCTAACAATGAATGCATCCTTGTAAATTGCCTTAGTGGCATTTAGTGTAATGTAGCCAAGAGTCATATTGTACTTTCTTTTTCTTGTGGGACATAACTAACTATACCAACAATTTAGGATGAAGGTGAACTCTAAAGGACCTATTTCATTCCCCAAGCGTCTTGATCCATTCAAGCTACATGATTTCAACAAAGTCTCTAAAGAGACCTAAGAGCAAAAAATCATCAAACTTTGGCAAAATGGTTCCCAAAATTCATGGTGTTTAGGTATTTTCTATTTGGACCTACAACTAAATGTGGGGTCCCTCCAAAATAACATATCTTAGTTTTTGTTCATTCAAAACTATTTGAATGTACCAATAATTAATGGACTTATAAAACGCCTCATTTGAGTTTAGCATAATGTTGCCAAGAGCCATATTTTATGTTCTCCACCTTGTGGGACTGAACCAACTATACCAACATGTTTGGGTGGGAGTGAATAGTAGAGGAGAGCCCATTTTGTCCCATAAGTCTCTCAACCTATTTGGGTTACACAGTTATGATTGTCTCTTAAGATTCTAAGAGCAAAATATTAGTAAACTTTGATAAAGTAGTTCATAGAGTTTGTGGGGGTTAAAAATATTTTTTTGGGATCTATAATTAGATGATGTTCCTCTACAATAAATCTCTCATATCTTATCAAATCAAAACCATTTGATCATGTTAATAATGAATGCATTCATACAAAATGCCACATTTGTGTTTAGTGTATTGTTGCCAAGAGCAATATTTTATGTTCTTCGCATCATAGGATCAAAGCGACTGTGACAACACATTAAGGTGGGAAAGTGAATGCTAAAGGCCTCATTTCTTCCCTCAAGTGTCTCGATTCGTACATACTATACAATTCTGCAAAGTCTCGTAAGAGACATGGGCAAAAACCTGCCAAACTTTGATAGAGTAGTTCTCAAAGTTTGTGGGGCCTAAGAATAGTTTCTTTGGACCTATAGATAGATGTGGGGTCCCTCCACAATAAAACCTCTTGGTTTTTTTAATTGACCATGCCAACAATGAATGCATTCTTGCAAAATGCTTCGTTTGTGTTCCAACATAATGTTGCCAAGAGCCATATTTTATGTTCTTCACATTGTGGGTCTAAATGGACTACACCAACACATCATGGTAGGTGGATGAATGCTAGAGGAATTATTTTATTGTCCAAGTGTCTTGATTCATCTAGCCTACACGGTTTCAACAAAGTGTGATTCATCTAGGTTAACACGATTCCAATAAACATCTTAAGATAACTAAGAGTAAAAATATATCAGACTTTGATGGAATAGTTTGTTGGAGTTGATGATTGAACCCCATAGCTACCAAAAATCACCTACAACTAAAACACCTATCACATTTGAAGAGGAAAAACCATTGATATGCTCATACAATGTTGAGAAGAAATTGATCCCAAAAAACAAATGTATGTGCATTGAATTGTATCTGAATTGAATGATTGCAATGAATTAGAATCCTTATAAAAGGAAAAAAACCATAGACAGGGGTTTGATGAGATGGAGACATGTGTCATCATATCATGCAATGAGATAACTTAACCTCTAAATAGCCCAATCTAATAATAAAAACACACTCCTAAGTTTAGCTTAAGTAATTAAAGAAACATGGACCTAATAACTAATTAAGGATTAAATAATTATCAAGTGATGTCCTAATTACTCCAACACCCCCCCCTTAAGATCGACTTAGGGAGAAACTAAAAACCTTGATGAAGAATGCAATGATGGATTCATGGATGGGTCTCAACTACAAGGCTTGATGAGAATACCCATGTACCAAAAAATGAAATCTCATAAACCGAGAAAATGAGAAAGCCACATGGGAAAAAAATCCTCTTAAAAGGAGAGAAAATTGAATAATTGCACTAGTGAAAGAAGGATAGGAATTAATGCGACCCTGTCACACAACTACAATAGATGTTCCCCTAGTAGGAGAGAGGGAGAGAAAGAGGATATAAATTCCCCCCATAAAGAATTTTTTTTTTGTACCAATGGTGGATGCTTGAAGATTGAACACAATCCACTGCCTGTAAACAACATTTCTCCTCTTAAGAAGAAACATACCCATTGGTGATTGGAGAAGCCAATTCAAAAAGATAGAAGAATTAGGAATCTAAATCCAAATGATGTGTGCCTTTGAAAAGTGCTCAAGTGTCCACATATTGAAAAGAGATAATGTCAATCCAAAATCTTGTGAAGGCTGATGTAGAACAAGATCAAAAGATGAGGAAGATGATGGGCCAACAACGATGATACAGTTTTCAACAAAGAGGAGATGAATGTCCTCAAAGTAATCCTCCAAATATGCAATTTGAGACTCTACAAACAAGAATGATATATCTACAAGATACAAATTCCAAGTAGTTATGTCTGAAAGATGATGAATGTTCTATTGCATTGAACCCATAGGGGCCAAGGATGTGGTGATGTCAAGCTAATTAGGAAGAAAAAAAGATGATGATGTAGACTTGATTTGAAGAGTGGGAGCATGAAGATAAGTCTTTGAACCATCAGAACATGCAAGACTTGTGATATACTCAAGCTCCTCTAAAGTATCATCATCAAAAGGGTATGAAATCTGTATCTGCAAGAGGAATGAGATAATCTACAACAAGATTCTCTGGGAGTGGAGAGATATAAGGGTCTCCATGGATCTCCTAAAGTCGAGTCCGAAGTGTGTGGGAACAATCAATGTCCGATACAACACACATAGTGTTAAGATCAACACTAGAACAAATCACTCCTATAACATTATCATTGATAATACCCCATGTTGAATAACTCCTTGGTGTGTTTGGTGTAGGTATGAGTCCATAAAGATAAGGAAAAAGATTAAGCCACGTAAGATGTGTTAGGATGTCATTTCACCAAGACTCATAGTTATCCTTTTCCAGGATGACCACAAAAGGATGAAAAAAAAACTCATGGTACTTTCTCAAATGATAAAATTCGAGACTAATAACCTCAATGCATATAAAGAAAATCAAATGAAGTCATCTCATGTAAACAAATCCTTTCCAGGTGCCAAAATGTCTAAGTAATTGACAAAAATGTGAAATCACAAAAGACTAAATAAAGTGTACCTCAAGCAGATTCTAAAAAAATGCACATGTTGATATGAAGAGCTCTAAAATAAAATTTCCAATGCTGTTGGAATCATGAAAATTGGAGATACAAAAAAAGTTATGAGCTCAAAAGTAGAAAATGATGATCTAACTTTGCTTGATAATAAAATAAACTAGAAACAAAATATGATAATAAGACCTACACCACTAAAAATTACATGGAACCAAATTTCCAATGGTATCTTGTTTGTTGAATTTTGACACCGTATGCCCAAGTTATGAATTTTTGAAAAACAAGGTAAATTTATCTAGTTGATAGTCAACAAACACAACCCTTTTGATTTAATTTCTAAACAATTTACTCATTGCATACAAAAACTAATTGATACACAAAAAATATTTGGATGTTGCCAACAAAACCCAGAAAGCATTTTTTATTCCAAAAAGTAGAACATGTGATTTGGTAAAACAAATAAACTTCACATGTAGCGAAAATGATCACGTTGTGCTATTTTGAAAGTTTTTTTGCAATATTTTCTCATTGTCTACCAAATCTAAGGGATACCCAAATTATTTTTCATGATTGTGAACAAAACCCATAAATCATTTTTCTCAAAAATACACTAAGAAAAAAATATTGGCTAAAATTTCTTGGATCTCTTAGAATTTGGATAAGAAGTTATAGATTTGGTGTTCTAACACCATGTTGGAGTTGATGACTGAACTCCACATCTCCCATAAATTACCTAAAACCAAAATACCTATCATATTTGAAGAGAAAAAACCATTAATATGCTCATACAACTTTGAGAAGAGATTGATAAAAAAAAATAGTTGCATTTGCATTGAATTGTATCTCAATTGAATGATTACAATGAATGAGAATCCTTATAAAAAGGAAAAAAAAACTTAGATGAGGATTTGATTAGATTGAGACGTGTCATCATCTCAAGTAATGAGATAAATTAACCTATAAATAGCCCAATCTAATAATAAAAAAAACTCCTAAGTTTAAGTAATTAAAGTAATAGAGGATGTTAATTACTCCAACATAGTTATCAAATCTCACGGGGTTTAAGAATGTATTTTTTGGAATTAAAATTAGATGTAGGGTCCCTCCACAATAACCTCTTTCAATTTTGTCAAATTCAAATTGTTTGACCATGGCATCAACTAATGCATTCTTGCAAAAGCCTCATTTACATTTAACATATTGTTGTCAAGGGCCATATTTTATGTTATTCGCATTGTGAGGTTGAAATGAATGTTCCATCATTTCATTGTGGGAAGGTGAATGCTAGAGGAGGCTTTGCTTCATTCCCCAAGTGTCTTAATCACTTTGAGCTACACATTTCAGACAAAGTCTCTTAAGAGACCTAATAGAAAATTTTCCAAACTTTGATAAGTAGTGTTGGTGACTTTTAATTCGCAACTAGATCTCAGAGGTAATCTAAAGAATAGCTAATTCTTGTGATCAATTACCTTGAGGGATTGGCCAACGAATAGGAAAAGTGTTAGGAAAAGCTGGATAACACTTTTCCTCTATATTTCAAGCTCTACAAGACTTTAGAGGGTGATCCTTTACAATATTATTTAAGATTCCTTTGTCATTTATCTCAAATATTGTTAAAAGAAGACATGTTCTCATTAAATTGCCGAAGAATTAGAGATAAACTCCAAACACGGGCTAGATCCTTAGGCTTTTGAACATTCATTTGCAAGAGAACATGAAAATAACATTAAGCAAATAACTTAGTGCAAAAATTGGTAGATTCATTTGATTTTCAGATTGAGTGACCAAGGAGTGGTATCAAAGACAAAATCACAGACCAGTGATTTAACCTAGAGTATGGAGTCAAGACATGCATAAATGAAACATCACACAACAATATTTCCCCCTAGTTCATGAAGCATTACAACAACACTTCAATATTCAAAACCAATTCTACTTACAACTCCCTGCAAACATTCATAACATTCAATATTCTTCTTAAAGCATTTAACTCACTTCAAAAGAGAGAAAATTGAATAATTGCACTAGTGAAAGAAGGATAAGAGGACTTAATGCGACCCCCTAAGGACTGCTTATGTCACACAACTACAATAGATGTTCCCCCAGTAGGAGAGAGAAAAAGAGGATATAAATCCCCCCATAAAGAAATAACTTTTCTACAAATGGTGGATGCTTGAAGATAAAACACGATCCACTGTCTGCAAACAACATTTCTCCTCTTAAAAATAAATAGATCCATTGGTGATTGGAGAAGCCAATTCAAAAAGATGGAAGAATTAGGAATCCAAATCCAAATGATGTGTGCCTTTGAAAAGTGCCCAAGTGTCCACATATTGAAAAGAGATTATGTCAATCCAAAATCTTGTGAAGGCTGATGTAGAACAAGCTCCAAAGATGAGGAAGATGATGGACCAACAATGATGATATGGTTGTCAACAAAGAGGAGATGAATGTCCTCAAAGTAATCCTCCAAATATGCATTTTGGGACTCTGCATACAAGGATGATATATCTACAAGATACAAATTCCAAGTAGTTATGTTTGAAAGATGATGAATGTTCTATTACACTAAACCCGTAGGGGCCAAGGATGTGGTGATTTCAAGCTAATAAGGAACAAAAAAAGATGATGATGTAGTCTTGATTTGAAGAGTGGGAGCATGAAGATAAGTCTTTGAACCATCATAATATGCAATCTACTTGTGATATACTCGAGCTCCTCAAAATTATCATCATCAAAAGGGTATGAAATCTGTATCTGCAAGAGGAATGAGATAATCTACAACAAGATTATTTAGGAATGGAGAGATATAAGGGTCTCCATGGTTCTCCTAAAGTTGAGTCCAAAGTGTGTGGGAACAATCAATGTCCGATACAACACACATAGTGTTAAGATCAACATTGGAACAAATCACTCTTACAACATTATCATTGATAATACCCCATGCTGAATAACTCCCTAGACTGTTTGGTGTAGGTATGAGTCCATAAAGATAAGGAAAAAGATTAAGCCACCTAAGATGTGTTAGGATGTCATTTCGCCAAGACTCATAGTTTTCCTTTTCTAGGATGACCACAAAAGGATAAACAAAAAAACTCATGGCATTTCCTCAAATGATAAAATCCGAGACTAATGACCTCAATGCATATAAAGAAAATCAATTGAAGTCATCTCACGTAAAAAATATCCTTTCCAGGTGCGAAAATATCCAAATAATTGACAAAAATGTGAAATCACAAAAGACTAAATAAAATGTACCTCAAGTAGATTCTAAAAAAATGCATATATGGATATGAAGAGTTTTAAAATAAATTTTCCAATACCGTTGAAATCATGAAAATTGAAAATACAAAAAAAAATTATGAGTTCAAAAATAGAAAATGATGATCTAACTTTACCTTAGAATAAAATAAACTAGCAACAAAATATGATAATAACACCTACACCACTGAAAATTACATGGAACCAAATTTCCAATGGTATCTTAGGTCCCAAGTGATATCACCATACTCTGGACGCCTTTAGCCTTAGCGCACAATGCAATTTGCATTAGTGACTCCTGAGAAGAGATTGCGCCGTGAAAGACTTGGACGATGAAGCTGAAAGTTGACACTTGTCTTTTTGATACCCTCCTCGTGCCTTTGCATTGCCTTTACGTTGTATCCTTGAAACTGTGATGCGAAGGGCTTGTGCACTGTGATATAATGCGGCGATGTGTTTCAATCTCAGCTATCTATCGCTCAACACAGTTTCCTTCTGTGCTGAGGAACCTTAACAGCCTTTCAACTAGCGTAGTTTTGCTTTGCGCTATTCTTCATAAATTATGCTCAAGGGGGCAGCACGATGTAATAGGAACCTGCCACTTGTCTGTGCCCTTATTATCAATGCTCAACATATTTTAGCTATGCAATATCTAGGGGAGAGGACTCCGTAGTTGTGCACCCAACTTCACACTTCTAATTATCTTATATGGAAATTTCAAATCACTCTCAATTTTTTACAGTAACTTACTTGGCAAGTTGCCTGCTTATAACTAAGGTTTCAGTTCCACATCATCAAATATGATGCCACATCAGCATGCTTTTTGTCAAGGTGTCCAAAAAGGCCCAAAACAAACCTGTTACCAATACTTGTACATTCACATCATGGGTAGTTGAGCACTGATGTGGCATCACATGATTGGTTGCTTTTTAGATCAAAGGAATACATTTTGTTTAATTATGGGTAGTCATCATCATCACTAACAACTTTAAAGTCACAACTATTGGTCCAATATTGATCAAAATATTAGACATTATATAAACAACTACTATCACAACTATTGAAACATGCTCAGGCACTGGGTCCTCTCCCCTATACGAAATTGTGATGCACTTGGTGAATGTGATGTAATATGCTACCAACATGTGTCCTCGGGCTCAAAGGCTTATAAGCCATCGCACATCATAGTTTTGCAAAGCGCTTTGAAGATGAAAATGTGATGTATTAGTGAAATGTAATGCAATGAGAGGCTTCCATGTGGGTCAAATAGAGTGGGCCCTATGAAACTTAAGTGGGAAAGTTAGCATGTGCACAATAGTTGTTTAAAAATGGGG
>VDFB02000015.1:33391144-33511144 GCA_007258455.2 Sequoia sempervirens
CTCCTTTCCAGCTTGCAAGCTTCTTGTTGAATCTTTCAACCAACGAGAGCCAGAAAGACTCAGGAGGTTTCAACCTTAAGGGTAGACCAAGGTAGGTGGCAGGAAAAGAATCCACCCTACAACCCAGAATTCTTGCAATTTTAGCCTTTCTATGATCCGAAGTATTGAAGAAGAACAAAGAGATTTTTTGATTATTGATCAGCTGTCCTGAAGCTCTCCTGTAATTGTCAAGCAACTATTTTATAGTTTTGCCTTCAGACACTGTGGCTTTACCCATAAGCATAGTGTCATCAACGAATTGTTGATGGGAACACATCAGATTGCCCGAGGAAGGTTTGAGACCAGAGAGAAATTTAAAGTCGACCAATTTTTTTAGATTCCTACCTAAACTTTCAGTCATAATAGTGAATAAAATAGGAGAGATAGGATCACCCTGCCTTAGACCTCTAGTGCTCTGGAAAAAAGAGGTGGGGGATCTGTTGACCATAATCGATATGGAAACCATGGACACAAGTTGTTCCACCAATTGGATAACCCTGTTACAAAAACCAAAAGCCTTTAAAATTTTAAATATGAAAGTCCAGTCAACTCTATCATAGGTTTTTGAGATATCAAGCTTTAATAAAAAGCCTTCAGTCTTCGACTCAACTAAAGAGTGAATATTCTCATGTACCGTAATAATAGAGTCAAGAATTTTTCTACTAGGGACAAAGCCATTCTATTGAGGAGAAATCAAGGAAGGCAAAAAAGTTAAAAATATAGAGGTTAAGACCTTAGAGATGATTTTGTATAAAGAATTATAGAGACTTATAGGCCTAAAAGCCTCAAAATTATTAGCTCCAGGTTTCTTGGGGATAAGAACCAGGAAGGTAGCATTTAATTCTTTTAGAAGACTTCTGGATCCAAAAAATTCTTTAACAACATTAACCACATCTTCAACAATCTCCTAAAGCCATTGAAAGAAAAATAAAGGGAAACCATCAGGACCCGGAGCTTTACTCCTGTCAAAGGAAAAGACAGCCCGCTTGACTTCCTCATTGGTGGGGATAGCTGTAAAAAAAGAGTTGTTTTCCTGGTTGATAATTCTTGGTATAACTTCAACTAACTGATCTTGCTCATTTTAGTTTAATTCATCACTTGCCGAGAGAAGATGTTTAAAGAAGGAGCTCGCCTGCTTTCTAATATCCTCCTCCTCCTCATACCTGGTTCCGTTCACTTCTATTTGAGATATTCTATTTATAGCTCTGTGTTTTGATGTTGATAGATGGAAGTACCTGTTGTTTTTGTCTCCTGCTGATAACCAAAGAACTCTAGATCTTTGTCTCTAGAACTCCTCCTCCTTTCCAATTATGTCATGCATCATTGTAAGGAGCTCATTCTCTTTTTCCTTAGTGTCATTCAAGTAACCCTCCTTCTGTATTTTAAATTGAACTTCTCCCAAGTCCATCTGTAGATCAGACTTAATCTTAAAGATGTTCCCAAAAGATTCCTTTTTCCATTTTTTTAAATTACATTTCACTTCCCTTAACTTTTTTGCTACTCTGAACATAGCAGTTCCTTGAATTCTTATATTCCACCATTTCCTTATTTCCTCTTTAAGAGCAGGATGAAAGATCCACATTTTTTCAAATCTGAAAGGAATGTTCTTCTTCTTTTTTATTGGATTCACAGTGAAATTGATAGGAAAATGATTAGAACCAATTCTCGTAAGAGCTTTAAGGGAGCAATATTAATCAAAATACCAATGATTGGAGATTAAAGATCTATCTAATCTGACCTGTATGAGATCCGACCCCTTTCTATGATTAGACCAGGTAAAGGAAGCTCCATGTAGATCTAGATCAAATAGCCCTTGATTATCAATGAAATTCTAGAGATCCTTTTTACTCTCCAAATTGATCTGGGATCCCCCAAATTTTTCTCCATTCATTAAGGGTGTGTTAAAATCCCCCATAACAATCCAAGCTTCTCTATCAAAAATCCTCCTAAAGGCAACTAATTCCAACCAAAAATATTTTCTCATTCCTTTTCCATTAGGAGCATATATATTCAATTGAATCCAGTTGAAGTTATCTCTTATATGTGTAAATCTAGTGGCTATATAATTCATACCTTCCAAGATCGGATCACCTTTGATTGTGTGGCTATTCCAGAAATTCACAATGCCTCCAGAAGCGCCATTCGAATTATTACCCTTGTTACTGTAATGCTAGAAAAGTTTCATATTTTCAATTCTCTCCTTTGACATTTTAGTTTCCTGAATTAAGAGAATATCCGGCTTGTGATCTCTAACGAAATTGCGAAGAACATCCTGCTTGTGGGGGCTATTGAGTCCCCTGATATTCCAGGACATAATCTTCATTAGATACCAGGTGAGTTAAGACATTCCGGGATGGTTTTCTGAGATCCATCCGTAATATCCTGAAAACTATTCAGTTCTCTTTTCTTTTTCAAAGACTTCTTACCTCTTGAGTTCTTTACTGCTCCACAATCTACCTTGACTCTTGATCTGGTAGAAATGCCACTTGGGGTCTTCCATTGTTTATTTTTTTTTGTCTTCTTCTTTGATATATTCTCCTCTTTATCAGTCTCTTCTTGGCTATCCGTCTCTCTACTGAACTCCCAATCCTTATCAGTTGGTATTCTTTGTTCCCAAGGTAAAGTGTCCATGTTACCATTCTCTTGACAAGACAAGACATTACTGGAAAGATCTGCTGTGTGATCCAGATTTTCAAGGGAATCTTTAACCCTATCTGTGGAGTTGGGATCCATCAGGTACACTGCTCCTTGAGGGGGAAGATTATCAGAAGACAGGGAGGGAAGAGGAATATTCAGAACCAAGGACAAGCCCTCACTAGGAATATCCTCCAGACCCAGGATCTCTTCATTTCTATCAGAAGGGACTGTCATTTGGGATAAGGAAGTAGAAAGGTTTTGATCTCCTTCTCCAACTAAAGTATCGTCATCTAAATCCCTTTCCTTAGATGAAGATGTTTTAACAAGATTCATGTAATGAGGATCATTAGGGATCTCACCTTTAGATGTTGGAAAGGTCTCCAAGAGGACTAATTTAGTCCCTAAAATTCAATGCCTTTGGCTATCAAATTTTAGGGATTGATGCAAGTTTCAACCCCAAATTCCTCTCCAAAGACCTCCGAAAATGCAAATTACTAGAACCTAGAAAATACCAAAAAAATCAAAAAATTGGGATTTTTGGTTTTTCTTATTTCTGTCATTAGTCCACTTGCTTATTCATTATTTATACTATTTAACTTAGTATTTTAAAATTAACTTAATATCTTCTTTTATCAATTCAATATATAAATATATTCAAAGTGTTAAAGATGTTCCATTTCATGCATGTGATATGACTTGGCTTTACCCATGTCACTCGGTATCTTTGATCCTTCTCATGAGACTTCTCTTTCTTTGAAGGATATTTTGCTGCAAGAAGATGAAATCATTGATACCTTTCTTAAAATTACTCTACCTTCTCTTCGTTCCAATGCACTCTCTTCTAGAGATGACGCATTAGCGAATGATGAACCTCCTTCCACATCTAGTCATTCTAGGATCGATGTTGAGAATATTTCTTCAAATAATTATTCCACTAGTCATGATGAGTCTATAAATATAATCTACTAGTCATGATGAGTCTATAAATATAATCTATGTCTCTACTTCCCCTCAAAGGCCTAAGAGACCTATTATTTATTTGACCCCAGCTAGTCCTCCTTGTAACAAAGATTTTGGCATTCCACAATCGCTAGCTCTTTCCTAGGGTTTTTCACCTAGAAGGAGAGGACAATGGATGAAAATGAATTTGTTAACACTAGAAGAAATGGAAAGAGGAGTGTGGAATGTGTGTGAGGATGTGTTTGACTACTTAGAAATACAAATGAATGAATGAAAACTATTCTATTGTAAGATTCTGGAAAACAAATTGTTGATTGCAAGTATGAACTAGAAATTTAAGCAAATGGAAACAAAAATGAATGAGACCGAATAGAGTGCACCTGGAGGTAGAGTGATGTCACTAGGAGATTCTAGAATATCTCATAAGCCTCTATTAATGGCCACTAGGATTGATTTTCCATGCATGGTGAATTAGTCCTACTTCTGGTGAAAAGTTCCAAAAACCTGTTTTTGACTACCGAGAGCTGAAATATGAGAAAATATATTTTTAGACCTACATGTGGGACTCATTAACCATGGGTGGTGAATCAATCCACCTACAGGAATCTATAAAATCAAGAGTTGATTTTGTGGAGTTAGATCTGCAGTTTTGTCTCCTACAAGTCTCCGCTTCTGAAACTACCAGATTCAGGTCTGAAAGTGACTTTTTATTGATGTTTTGACTTGAATGATGAAGAGATGAATTGAATTAATTTGAAATTCAAATTTCAATGATTCCTAAGGCTCCAAGAGTCCTAAATCTACAAACAAACAAGACAAAAGAGAGATATGTTGAAGGTTAGGGCATGGGCATTTGACTTGGTCCAACCCCGTTTAGGTAATTCAACCAAAGTGATGAAAAATGTAACAATGAAGATGATTAACTTTTTATGATGATTTTATCTTTAAATTATTCAACATTACATGAAGATTCAACCCTTGAATGCTTTAGAAAACTAACTTGAAGACTTCCAATGAAGAAACCTTATTATGCTTGACTTGAATGAGAAGATAGATGATGAATTACTGATGTAGGGTGTAAAAATGAGTTGTTATATGTAAAATGAGGATGAAAAAACTTATTTATAGACAATTGTGCCTTAGTACCTGACAATACCTCATCATAGGCCGACATGAAGCAAAATTCTTTGAAATTTCACTTTATTTCTTGCTCAAAGGTCAAAATGGGGCTAGATAGGACTCATTTTCCACACATGATGAATGGGTCCCTCTTGGATGGGACTAATTTTCCATGCATGGTGAATGGGTCGCACAAGGGCCATTCTGGCACTTAAGAAGCCAAGGAATTAGGAAATAAGGTCTAAAATGCCATCTTGTCGGGTGGTTGATCATTTAAAGCCTCAAGATGAACAATATGGGACATTAGGGACCTATTAGTGATGTTTTAAATGTAAAATAAGGCTTGGGACACATAAATCAATGTGAAAGTGTTATTAAATACACTTTACAACAGTAAAACTAGGTGCACATAGCCTAGAAGGGCACAAAAACCAATGTGAATGTGTAAATTAGATTACAACACTAGCTTATCATTAAGTTTACATTAAGAGCCTTCTAAATTGATGTGATAATGTTATTAAACACATTTTATAATGATGAATTAGGGAGAAATAGTTTAATTAAGTCTATAAAAGCATGAAAGTCCTTTACAATACTTTACACCACCTTTACAAGACACCATTAAAAGCATGTTGTTCAATTTGTAAGGGTCCAAGACCTAGTGCGGATGCATAAAATGCCTCACAACACTTGAATCAAGGCCTTATTAAGTCCATTTTATCATGAATTAATCCCATGTCAAGCAAAGGTTCCTTTTTTCTATGACACATTTAGCCCCCACTTTAGTGAGAGGATGAACCTACTTCAAACTCACACTAAAGTAGACATTCAAGAGAGATCCTCGTGTACAGATGCAAATGACAAAGAATGAAAAAGATCAAAGGAGGTGGTCAAGCCCCTAGGATCTAAGATCCCAAGTCAAGCACCCAAGATACAAAATCATGCAATGAGAAGAGTAAAAGATGGGGTGAAAAGATGTACTCACTTTGGGCCGATGAAACTTCTCGGTTGTCCAACGGGTGAGAAAAGGCCAAAGGTATACACTTTGGGGCCACCAAACTTAAGGCTGTCCACAGGGTGAGAAAGCCCAAAAGGTAAGATACATATGCTAGTTCGTATGCACTCACAGACACAAAGGTGGATATGGGGAAAAGTCATGCCGTTGGTTGGGCTTCCCACTCAACCATATTAAAGTTATACCTATTGATAAATTTAACAAGGTGCCACAAGGAAAATGCTCATGAACAAAAATAAAAGGGTACCATAGTCATGCAAGTTGCGTTATGCAAGGTGGAAAAAAGTGTAAAATGCAAAATGTAAATTTGTAAAAATGTATTGTAAAGATGTTCAAACGAGTCTTGTTTAGTTTATGTAACATCAGTCACTTAGGGAACATTATGTCTAATGTCTCCAAGAGAGGACCAATAAAATAATAGTATATGCACAACTCAGGGGATGTAGTGTGTCCCATCAACCCACAAAGAGGAATGTAATATGTTGAGAAAGATCACAGTTATGAAGTACATCACACCCAATGCCATCCACAAAGTCACAAACGCATCATATAAATGATAAGGCTACACCAAAAACTAAGAAATGCAAATGAATTATGGTATTTTGCGCCCCCACTTTAAAGCGGATTCTAACACCATTGTTGTGAGCAATTTCTTTAAAGTAGAAGAGAAGAACATGAGAGCTCATCTGAAAAGCCCTATGCCAAGTCATATGTTTTCGATAAGTTGTGTCATTCAAAGAAAGTGAGTATGTTACATGCGATTCAATCTTAAGACATGTCGTTCACATCTCAAGCTTGCTCTGATATGTTCATGAAATGTTAACGAGTAGTTGAAAGAGACAACGACAAGTGACATACAAGGGAGAAGGTTGTCTAACACTTTTCCCCGCACTTAGTGTAGGACAAAGGTGAGCCTAAAGTAGATTATTGTATGCTTCCCCTTGCAATGGATGCAAGACATGCCATAGTGAGAATGCGAGTATCCTACAACTATTACATTGAAAGGAGCAACAACTAAGGTTATTGATGTAAATAAGAAAGAGTGTTGGAAGAGTCTTGTGTGTTAGTATTGATGTTGAGTGTAGTTAAAGGAGAATAACCAAGACCATGAGTTGTTTGTTGTGTGTTAAGATCTATAGGGTTGTGGATACCTTGACCTCAAGCACCACAACCTTTTCCGTTATACCCAAATTGTTTCATGAAGTCATACCCTTTTCCATAAAGGTGTTTTAGTGTTTTGGAATTAGGTGGTTGTTTGTTGTTGTGTTGGTTAGGGGTGATTGTAGGGTTTGTGGCATTGTCTAAAGTGGTTGAGGTGGATGCTTTTGAAAGTTTATTTGAATTTTGCATTGACATGATGGTTTGTTGTTGTTTTTTCTCATCTTTCTTTCATGTGAATATGTATTCACCCATAACTGATGGTGTGAATTCTAAGGATCCCCAATCATCACCAAAGAATTTAGATGGAAATTCCTGATCATTATGTTCAATTTCTATGTTGGAGGTGGGAATCAATGTGTTTAGAGGACTTGTAGTTCTATTTTCAAGATGTATGCAACTTTCACGCTCAGGATTTGCTTCAACTTGATAAATTTTATTGTTATAGACATATTTCATTATACGATGAAGGGTTTAAGGCACTGCATTCATCTCATGAATCCATGATATTCCTAGAAGAATGTTGTACGAAAGATCATAAGGCATGACATGAATAGGAGTTTGGAAAGTAGCCACCCCAACCGTAATAGGTAAAGTGATTACACTGAGCAGTTGCTTTGTTGTATTATCAAATCCTCGAATAGAGATAGAATCAGGAATGATTTTTGATATGTCAATGTTTAATCGATCAAGGAGATTCACACCACACACATTAAGGGCGGAACCATTATCTATGAGAGTGAATTTGATACTTGTGCGATGGAATTGAAGAATTATCATAAAAGCATCATGTTGTTTTCACAACTCCAAAGAAGGGAGCGCATGTTGATGAAAAGTAATGTCAAGATTAGTTTGATTTGGTTTATGAATTAAACATGCCACATCATTCAGAGTTGTACCATGAGGAGTTGCATTTTCTTGTTACAAGGCTATTTGAAAAATATTGTTGTAACTTGGTGAGGTCTGAAGTAAATCCCAAAGGGAAATTTTGGTAGGAGTATTCTTTAATTGTTCAACAAGATCATACTCCTTTGCAGGAGGGTTATAACAAGAAGCATTAGGCAGATTGGGTAGAGGTAAAGAGGGTGGGATTGGATGTGGCAGTTGTGGGTTATTTCATGTGTTATATGTATGAGCAACAATATCATCACTAGATTGTTGTGATACATCAGTGTTAGGTGGGTATAAAGTGTGGAGTGGTCGATTAGAGGGATGCAACGAATGTGAGTGTGGGTAAAGGATAAGTTTAGGTTTATTTTGAGTTTTTTTTTTGTGTGAAGGTGGGTAAAGTGTGTAGCGAGGTTTATTGAATGGTGGATAAAGGGTGTAGTGAGGTTGAATATTGTTAACATCCCTTAAGTGAGGTGTTTCATTGTCTTTGAAGGGTATGTTATTGTTGTCTTGGGTCATAATATCTTCCCTAGAAGGAGAGTTCTTAGGAGAGCAACAAACCACATGTTAATGATAATTAAGGTTTGGTTCCTCCAAAATAACTTCATCACATCCAAGGGAGTTATTAATGGTTGAATGTTGTTGATTATTGCTAGTGGGGAGATTATGGGAAGATTATATTTGATTGTTGGTTGTTTCTAAGGAAACATGCCCTCATTCCATGTTGTTTATCATATTAGGAGAACTTGTAATATGTTCATCTAAGGTTGAAGTTTGAAAAGTAGCTTCATCACAAGTATGAGGAGAATCAATGAAGGAATTGTTTTGGTCACTAAAGTTTTTCGTAGGCGGAAGGGGAAAACTAAGATTCTCATGAATCTCATTGGTTATGTTTTCTAACAACATAGTGTCTTCATCACAACTAGGAGAGTTACTAGGAGAAGAACAAATTTGATTATCATGATCATGTATGACTTCATTGTTTTGTTCCGTAATGTCTTCTAAAATAGGATAGGTAGGGGGAAGGATCATAAGGAGGGTTGTTATAAACCTTAAAGATTTGATTATTTAAGACCAATCTATCATCCTCATCATTTACAATCTCATGTTCCTCAAAGTTATACTTAGAATAGAAATTAGGGAAGGTGATGTTTAAGAATGTGTCTATGATTTCATTTTCTTGTGCTAAAATATCCTCCCAAAGGGGATGAGGAAAAGGACAAACAAGAGCCTCATGATTCTCAATGATTGTGTCTTCTTTTGCCAAGATACCTTCGTCACTAAAAGGAGAGGTATTGGGGGAATTACAATCATGATCATCATGAGCATCTATGTTTGTATGCTCTTCTAACACATCATCTGCACAAATAGGAGAGATAGGAGGGAATGTAAGTTTAAGACAAGAATTAACACTTTCGTTCTCTCATGCTAAGAGACTCTCATAATATTGACATGAAGTGAAGGAATGAAAATCATGCTTATTAACTAACATTTTGAAATAACAGTCTATGCTAACTAAAAATGCAATATAAAGGTTTGAAATAAAATGAAATTTTCAAAGAACAATTGACTGATTATGCTATGTAATAGGATGAGAATGCAAATGTACAATTTAAACTATGTATGAAATGGGCTAATTAAGGATAGATTTTATGAAATGCATGCTACAAAAATGCAACTAACTAATATATCTAGGTTGAGGCACCAATCAGAAGCCTAATTTTTTTTTTTGAGATCTATAAAGTGTTGTTTCAGGGGTCAAAAGGGACTGATTCGCCTAGGGTGGCGAATGAGTCCCAATATGGACCTTTTGAAAAAATTTCAGAAATTTGTGCTTCATTTTTATGAATTCTAGGCACCAAGATGTAGACCTAAGTGAAAAATGTAGAATTTCAAAAAATTTAAATGGATTTAGATGCTAGAAATGCAACCTAAATATTCTTTTTACACATGCAAAAGTGAAACCCTAGAATACAAAATGTAATGCAAGCTACTTCTAGGATGATTAAGGGACTCCAAAATTAGAAAATAAGGGATACAAACATCGGGTTCACCTAAATGTAACAAAGATTTTGGCAACCCACAATCTCTAGCTCCTTCCTAGGGGTTTTCACCTAAAAGGAGAGGACAATGGGCCAAAATGACTTTGTTAACACTAGAAGAAATGGAAAGAGGAGTGTGGAATGTGTGAGGATGTGTTTGAATGTTTAGAAATGCAAATGAATGAATGCAAACTATTCTAATGTAAGATGCTTGAAAACACAGTGTTGATTGCAAGTATGAACTAGAAACTTAAGCAAATGGAAACATAAATGAATGAGACTGAACAGAGTGCACCTAGAGGTAGAGTGATGTCACTGGAAGATTCTAGAATGTCTCAAAAACCTCTGTTAATGGCCACTAGGACTCATTTGCCATGGATGGTGAATTAGTCCTACTTTTGGTGAAAAGTTCTAGAAACCTGTTTCTGACTGTTGGGAGCTAAAATATGAGAAGATTTGTTTTCATTCCTACAAATGGGACTCATTCACCATGGGTGGTGAATCAGTCCACCTACAAGAATATGGAAAATCTAGAGTTGATTATGTGGAGTTAGATATGCACTTTTGTCTCCTACAAGTCTCTGCTTCTAAAACTACTGAATTCAGGTTTGAAAGTGACTTTTTATTGATGTTTTGACTTGAATGATGAAGAGATGACTTGAATTACTTTAAAATGCAATTTTCAATAATTCCTAAGCCTCCAAGAGTCGTAAATCTGTAAAAAACCAAGAGAAAAGAGAGATATGTTGAAGGTTAGGGTATGGGGATTTGCCTTGGTCAAACCCCATTTAGGTAATTAAACCAAAGTGATGAAATAAATTGGTGGAAAATGTAACAATGAAGATGATTAACTTGTTATGATGATTTGATCTTGAAATTTTGCAACATCGCATGAAGATTCAACCCTTGAATGCTTTAGAAAACTAACTTGAAGACTTCCAATGAAGAAACCTTATTTTGCTTGACTTGGATGACAAGATAGATGATGCATTAATGATGAAGGATGTAAAAATGAGTTGTTAGATGTAAAATGAGGATGAAAACACTTATTTATAGACAATTGTGCCTTAGTACATGATAATACCTCATCACAGGCTGACATGAAGCAAAATTAATTCAAATTTCCCTTTATTCCCACTCAAAGGTAAAAATGGGGCCATGTAGGACTCATTCACCACACATGGCAAATGGGTCCCACTTGGATGGGACTAATTCGCCATGCATGGTGAATGGGTCCCACAGGGGCCATTGTGACACCTAAGAAGCCAAGGAATCAAGAAATAAGGTCTAAAATGCCATCTTGTCAGGTGTTTGATTAATTAAAGCCTCATGATGCACAATATGGGACATTAGGGACCTATTAGTGATGTTGTAAATGTAAAATAGGTCTTGGGACACATAAATCAATGTGAAAGTGTGATTAAATACACTTTACAACAATAAAATTAGGTCCACATAGCCTAGAAGGGCACAAAAACCAATGTGAATGTGTAAATCACATTACAACACTAACTTATCATTAATTTTACATTAAGAACCTTCTAAATTTATGTAATAATGTTATTAAACACATTTTATAATGTTAAATTAGGGATAAATAGGTTAATTAAGGCTAGAAAAGTGTGAAAGTCTTTTACAAGACTTTACAACACCTTTACAAGACGTTATTAAAAGCATGTTATTCAATTTTTAAGGGTGTAAGACCTAGTGTGGACGCATAAAATGCCCAAAAAAACTTGAATCAAGGTCTCATTAAGTCCATTTTATCATGAATTAATCCCATGTCAAGCAAAGGGTCATTTTTTCTATGACACATTCCTAAAAGGATTTTTTCTATTGATGGTCTTCCATTTGATAGTGACTCTCCTAATTTTTCTATGGCTCCCTCTTATAGAGCAGTAGCCCATACTTATGAGAACAAAATGAATAAAAAACCAAGCCTTCCTGAAACACCTAAACCTACAATTGAATCACCTAGTGATTACAATCTTGTCTAGCAAGTTTATGTTACTCCAACTAGAATCTCACTATGGGACTTGCTTTAGTATACTCTGATTTATCAAGGTATGCTTCAAGAAGCCTTGCAAAAGATACTCTTTCCTCCTTTTTCCAAGCTGATAGATGTTAATTCCTTGATGGATCATATTCATGCGGATTCACTAAATATCAAGTTCTATCCACAAGAATTTCTGCCCCAGATGTGCAAAAACAAAGAAAACCTGTAATGATTATAGTTAGCATTAATAAAATTAGCATTAGACGTGCTCTTGTTGACTCTAGTTTGGAACTCAATGTATGTAGCATTGATCTATTTCCTAAGATTAATATTGATTTATCTTCTCTTAATACTTCTTCTATTGACATTCATGGGTTTGATAATGTCAGTTGACAAGCCCTAGGCATGATAGTCTTTCCTTTGGGGTTGGGACCCGTTACTATACCCACCCTTGTATATGTTATGTTAGAAAAATTACCATATAACCTTATTCTTGGTAGATAATGGATTCATGCTATGGGTGCTATACCATCTACCTTACATAAATATATTAAGTTCATTTGCAACAATTGAGTAGTCATAGTCAAGGCTAACCCCGAGGCTATGCACTTATGTGAAATGGTAGCTGTTGGTCAGGTTTTGGTTGTTCCTACTCTTATTCCTTCAGTATCTTCCAATATGTCGATGTTTACTCCAGTAGTACCTATTACAAAGGATACACTTGAGATAGATGTCCTTGAAGAAGATCCTTTTGGATCTAAGAAATCCTAAGTCTATTCCTCAAAAGAATGCATGTCTTGGTAATGATTGGGGTTCTTTACACTTTACAAAACCCTTCACTAGGGAATGCAAAGTTGACCCAATCCACTTAAGCCTTCCAATAGCATCACCCAAACTCTCTATCAAAGATGATTACTCTTTTGTATCGTGGGGTGATGTGAGCAATGGTTGTAATATCCTTAATGCCGATCCTCCTCCTTTAGAGGAAGATGATTGCACCTCTATTAAAGTGGATAATGTTGGAAGTCCTATCAAGAAGGCTAATAGTGATCCCGTAGAAGAGTGTGATTCCCATTGCTGGAATAATGCTCTCTATGAAGATCCTCCATTATATAATGTCTTCATGTCTTCTTCTTGTGAGCAGTCAAAATTTTCTCCACAACAAAAAGTGGTGCTTCTTGGTCCTCATTATTTATTTGAGCAAGAGCATATTTTTTTGTGGCTTCTAAAAGCTCACGTGATTACTCTTCCTTCTCCTACACGTAAGAAATTTCATAAGAAAGATAAAAGAACATTTTTTCTACGCATACCATTGAGTGCCTGGCCATTCCACTAGTGAATGTCAAGCCTTGAAGGATAAAATACAACTTCTTGATTCAGGTGCCATCACTCATTTATTTGTTGATACACTTGCCTCTTGTTCAAATGACAAGTGATATCGAGGCCTACCTCTATCCTGTATATTGTAAGTATCTTGCATGGTTCTCCTCCCTTGTGTGTTGGGGCTAGTGATAACTTGTTTTAGAGATGTGCATCCTTCTAAGGACCTCCTCTCTTCTCTCTATCTTTCAATTGGAGTGTCCCCTTGAGTGGGCTTGAAGGGTTCTTGAGGGACCCCTTTTGAAAGTTTTTACCTCAAATGAATTCATTTGTGTCTAGCATGGGGGCAACCTGACTAGACCTATATTTTCTATGACTCTCTTGCAATGCAACTTGCAATATCCATAGGATTCTCTTACCAATATTTCTCTATAGGACCGAGAACTTGTAGATCTTCTTTGCATCAAGCTTTCGTAACATGCTTAGTCTACAGATTAACATGTTGCTTTGTAGGTGCGCCTGTGAAGTCGCTTTCTAGTCCAATGCTGCATAGTCCCCCTCACTAGGTTTCCCTCATGAGAGAGAACTTGGGGGTTACCTCCTTGTAGGTCAACAGGCTTGTAAGGAGCTTACTACACTAGGATTCCTTCATGAAAGAGAACTTGGGGGAATTCCTTCTTGTAGGTCTACGGTCCTATGAGATGCTTGCATCATACAAGATTTGTCCCTCGTTGGTCCAAGGGCCTTCGGTATACTTTGTGTAACTTCATAGTTATGCAGGGCTATGGAGTCCTTTTGTTCAAACCTCCTTAGGAGAGAGTACGTGTGGAGCCATCTCTTTTTGCATTTTCATTCCTTTTCTAGCAATTAAATTCTCCATATCTCTCTTAAAATTTTATTTCTTCTCAATTGTATATACCGGATTGAAGATCTACATCTCCTTCATCCTGAGTATATGCTCTTCTTCTCTTTGATATTGGTTGCTTCACTAACCTTTTTTGGTGTATTCTTGGGTGTGCAGGATCATGATGGGCAAAAAAGTGGCAATATGATGGGTATATGGCTGACGACTATTTCTTTACCCAAAATTGATGAAACAAAAAGGGTTTTTAAAGGAGATTCTCAGCTTTCCATCAATATAAATTATGCTTTACTTTGAATTTAATAAGTAATTATTATTTATTTTCTATTGAAATTACAACTAAAGTCCTGATTGATAGGATGATTGAAAAACATCTATAGCTTTCAAACAGTATCACATTTTTTGAATCCAAAACATGCGTCACATTCTATGCTTCGCATACTATAGGATTAAAAAATAAAAATTGAATTTCATTAAGTTTTGACCAAGTTAAGGTGGTAAGACATACAAGTTTTTATATTTTTTAAAAAGTTGTAATAAAAAACTCATAATTAATTATTTACTTGGAAAAAGATTACAAAAATAATGCATCACATCGGGGAATGAGTCCTCTACTTATATCTAAAATATTATAAAAAAATATTATCATTTTATTGTGGTTAGGGTGGTTAGACAGACACCTACTTCTTATTTTTTCCCTTAAATTTAAGTACCACTTCATTGAAATTTCAAATTTTCACCAACTAGATTTTTTTTTAAGAAAGAAAAACCTAGTAGTTTAGAAACTACATTCAATTTGCTACAGATTCTATTCTAACATATTTTTGAAATAATATAGATAACTTATTCAAATTTTTACTTCAAGTTGCCTAACTCTGATTTTTCTGAATTTTTTGCCACTTAAGGGCCTGTTTTTTCCATGATGATCCTACACATACCCTCTTCTATTGCAACAATCAATCCTTACATTCTTCTCTTCATGTTAGAATTCTTCTATGTGTTATTATTTTTAATTTGGGGATAATGCATAGTTTTGAGACAACCTTTTGCATCAAGGTCTCTTTCACATTGCTGACTCAATCCTTTAGTTTTTTGTGTGCCTGTGTGTGTTTTTATATATTCTAACCTTGTGATGTAATGGTTTTTTCTTTTTTTATGTTCTAACATTGTTGCCTTGTGTAGGTCTTTCTTGTCTAATGTGTTTGTTTTGTAGGTCTTCAACTTGGTGGAAAGTTTCCTTCATTCGAAGAGTTGTTTGCTTCCTCTACAATATCCTTTTGGAATAATGGTGTTATTTATGTTTTGTAGATTTCCTTTAGCCTACATATTAGTGTAGATTCATATGCCCGCTAAAGTGGGGGAAAAATGTAGTGTCCTAAAATTTCACTCCTTCCAATTTCACATACATTCTTACATCTACTTTAGTGTCCACTCCCTTAGCATCTAGTGTAGGCTCATTTTATCCCTTGCATCAACCTTTTTCCCTCTCAGGATGCTTAAAGGCATGGTTTTCAGAAGCTACCCTTGTGTGTCCACTTTACATTGAATCTTGTACTTTTCGTGTTTGTGTCATTTTGTAGTGTGATGTGTTTGGACACTAGTGTGTCGCACAGACGTCTATGCATCACACTAGTTTCCTATGACATTTCAACATTCAAATGAACACTTTTGTGCATGTTTTCCACTTGTCAGCTTGTTTCGTCGATGGTAACAGCTTGGGATGCCTTGTAAACCACCTCAGAAGCTTCTTTTTGCTTCTCTTCTCTCTTTAAAATTCATCCTTTCAACTCATTTGGCCTTATAGCTTCTTCTCCTCCTTGGATTATCTCTTGAATGCTCTTCTCCTCTCTACAACATTATCTTGCTTACACAACTCCCTTGTTTGCTACAATAGCCTCAAGCTCTCTCGCTTTTACAACACTCTTCGCAACACTCTTAGCTCTTACAACTATCTTGCTCTTCCTCTTTGGCTTCTTTAAGCCTTGCAGCTAGCATCTCCCTCACCTTGTGCTTGCGAGCATCTTGTTATTTCGCACATCCCCTACCTATTGTATCTCTACTTTGTGATATGGGTTCTCCTCCTCGAGCAAGGATTTATTTTATCACCTATATTTTGTGATACAGGTTCTCCTCCTCGAGTGGGGTTTGATTTTATCATTCATTGCATACTTCATTTCTCTCTATTCACTTTCTCTATCTATCTAGCTACTTGTGGAGGTGGGAACACCAAAATGGGGGTTTGACTAAGGCAAACACCTATACAACACCAACACTTTCTCTAGATCTTATGCATGTAGGTATTGAAGACATTTATTTGCTGGAGGCTTCATTGCTTGGGTTGTTGTAAGAAACTTCTTTCCTCTCTTTATATTTATCAATTAGACTCCACTTCAGTTCAGATTTGTTACGTTCTATCACTTTCCCTTATTTTGTGTTGCTATCCTTTGGCCGAGAGCTTACTAGTTTGTCTAGAAAATCTTCTTGATCTGCTATTTCTGATTCTAGAACTCTCGCACTGTTAATTGAGGTAGTTTAGGGTAGTTCGCTTTGTGAGGCTTTCTGAATGAAGAGAAATCATAAGCCACAAATCCCCCTTCTCTACAGGGCCTAAACAAAATGCCACTTGACATTGCTTTCTCAAGGGTTACTATTCAAGTGTGATTGTTTTGTTTTGAAAATGATATACCACTAAAAATAATTTTTCAAATAAAGTAAACTAGTTTAAAATAATGAAATTAACTAATCTACTCTACTAATAAATTCAAAAAATTATAGTAGAATGCTCTAGATCTTAGACAAGATGAGATATTAATTGACTAAATTCTACTTTACTTTATGATAAATAAACTAAGTTAACCTTTATTATATAAAATTATTTTAATTTTCAATTAAAAAATTAAATCTTACACCAAGAGTTGAATGCTCTCAGATGTTGAAGACACTTGTGGTGATATTTAGTATTCCAACTTTGTCTATCTAGTCTCCTATCTCAACATTGGATACTCTACTTAATGGAAAGAAAAATACCTTGGATATTCTACTTAATGGAAAGAAAAATAGAAATATAAATCTAGGAATGAGTAATAGACTATACTATTGTAGGTGATAAAGCTTGGAATCTTAGATAATAAAAATAAAGAATTGTAATCTCTTGTGTAGATTAAATGTGGTATATATGAGCTTGGACCATTAGAAAATTTTCTTGAGTATTTGTTGATACTTACTATCATTTGTGTAGAGAGGCAAGAGCTTCAAAATAAAAATCTTGCAAGAAGAAACTAACAACCCATATAAATTCATTTAAAGATTAGATGAAAAACTAAATGTTGTATTAGAGAGTTTAACAATCTTGGGCCCAACTCAAACTAACCTAGAAGTGAATTGAAAAGTTGAAATTTAAATGGTCACAATTCAAATTTTTAATATGCTAGAAAAAATGAAATCACTTATATTTCTAGTACCAAATTGCCTAGGCGATTTGTAGGTCACCATTTTCTCTAGGTTGATTGGGTAACTTTTAGGCCATCTAAGCAATTTGAAACTAAATAGGCTAATTCTGTCACTTACAAGCCAAAAGCATCATGTTTATACAAGACAAAAAGTTTATAGAACTAGGTTCAAGTGGGTTTTATATATTCCAAGTGGGTCATGTGTTAGGTTATTAAATCATCATCAAAATAAATGTAAGGATGATTTTTTAGGAGCATACATACTTACTCCCTCAGGTAAGGTAGTTTTCAAGGCAAGTAGGTGTCATTTTTTGAAATAGGTGTTTGGGACCATAGAAATTACCTGTACATGGTTCTTGTCTTGCATCTAGTCATATAAAATAGAATAAATAATCACATCTAACATACATATTTTTATAAATATGAATAAATATTAATAATTGAGAAGGATACTCTTTATTAATGTGGGGTTAGAGAAATACTACCTTGTCCATTAACTTTCCTCACCTATTTAAAACTTGTAATACTAAAATTGAATCAATTTAATTTCATTGAATCGATGATTCAAGGTATGTAAAAACTAGGGATATGAGGATGTGTTGTGATATTGACGTGTGAAGTATATGTATCACATCACTTGGATAACCTATATGAGAGAATATCAAGATACAAGTCAACAATTTAATCTACATACTCAAAATTGACTCATTTTAAAATTTATTTGCACTCTCACCCACAACAAAAAATGAGCTCTAGATTGATGGTGATGGTTTTGGATTAATTTTAAGTCAAAAAAGAGTAGATGACATGAGGATGTAAACTATGGTAGTAGCTTAGATTCAAGTCAACCGACATGTATGCAATTTGAGAAAAACCTCATTTTCCATAAATTCATTTTTATTAGATTTTCGAATGTACACTTAATTAGATCAAATTTAATGTCTTTAGGATCAAATTATAAGCATCTATAGGTCGATTACATCAAAGCATTTACTTATATTTTTGTTCTAATTTTTATCACTTTTGGTTAAAAAAAGTCGAGTATGGTGGGTTGTGGCCCCCAAATCACCTAATTAAGGGAAAATGAAAAAATCACTAATTTTTGTAGTGGGAAAATCACTTGGAAACCTCTAGATCAGCCAAGTGATTGGTAAATTTCCTAGGTGATTTTTAGATTTCCCCTAATGACACAGGTGATTTCAACTAGGGGATTTGAATTTTGTATTTGTTTTGAGTTAATTAAATGTGGATTTTGAATTTATTTTCTTTTTTGGCATATACATATATATATACATATACATATACATATATATATATATAGATACATATACATATATATACATATACACATACACATACACATACACATACACATACACACACACACACATACACATACAAACACACATACACACACACACACACACACACACACATATATATATATATGTGTGTGTGTGTATGTGTATGTGTATATGTATATGTATCTATGCATAAACATACACATACACACACACACACACACACACACACACACACACACAGATATATATAATTTTCTAAAGGATTAGATAGAAATTGATAAGATTAGTACATTTAGTGGAATATTACTAAAGAGAATGTATTTATTTCTCACACATTGGAATAACCCTCTCCTATAGATCAAAACATTCTTCATCAAGCTGGAATCAACTAAGTTACATGAATAATAATTGTGCAACCCTTGGCAAGGTTTTCTTATGACATACTCACCTATTGGGATGTAGATCAAAACATGTTCTAATTCACAATAAACTAAATATAATGGACTTTCACTTTATATAATATGTATAACAAGGGAGTGATGTTAATATTGATTAAGTGAGATTCAAAGGATGAGAGATTAGCTTGGGATGCTCACATAGGAAGTGATCATCTAAGGGACACTGAGGAGGATTCATTTGTCATTTCTACCTATACTTTCCATTCCACCCACAAGGAATGTGATTATCAACTTGATTATTTATTTATTTTCTAGGACATGAAGGCTCTATTCTCATCTAGTTGTGGGCCATGTAAGTTCTTATGTAAAATTACATAGGCATACATGATAGTTTAATAATTTAATTTTATGGTTTAGTTGACAACCCACATGATATGAAAAGAACCTCTTTCACCCTTTTCAAATATAATGGAAGCATAATCTCAATTCTTATGAATAAGAGGACTTACCATTCTCAAAAGGTTTAGAGTAATACATGTTTCGACCACTATGAAGTACTTGTATTGCCCATCAAGTTTCATACCTATAAAATTACCTAAGATGATGTTTTTAAATACACATCCCTTGACACATGAATTTCAATTTTTTGTGCCTTTGTTGGCATATAATTGTCAAATCTTAGAAATGTCAACCTAAAAAAAAAAATTGAGCTTTGAATGCGATGGATGAGATCACACCATTGCTCCTATTTAGAGGATAGGGTAATGATTATTGTTACATTTGAGATGAGTTAATTATTGAGAGCTAAACAAAAACTTAAAATATACACTTTTCTACTTTATTATAATAAATTGATAAAAAAAACGTATACAAAATTAAAAATTAAATTGAATAATTTGAGATATTTAGATCTCCTTTGAAAAAATGTTAAAGGGGATTCTTTCTTTACAAATATTTTATGGAGCACTAAGAACTCCAAAATATTTGTGCTTTAATTAAGCCACTTTATAGTTCTTGTATATAAAATTCGTGCATTATCTGAACATCATGATAAAGAATATAAACTAAAGTGCATCATGTTCAAACTCTGGTGTCGGGCATGATGTTCAAGAGCATATAGTCTTTGATTTATAAGTCAGTGCACGAATTCTATAAACACATTGTTGATCGGTACAAGGTATCCCAAAAAATCTGACTCGGAAAGTCGGCGAAAACAAATGCTAAAGTACATAAAGAAGATATATAAAATGTACGCTACAGTGGTTACACGGAGCCAGCGTAGTGTTTTCGCTTTTTATCTTTATTTTTGAAAAAAGTCTATTCCTTCTGTACCGCGTGGTGTCTGGTCAAATCAACGGATCTTTCGTGACTACTGTTAGATGGAAAGATGATAAATTTCTAAATTTATTATAATCGTGGGTCCGGCCAAGATTGGATTCAAGAATTACCTGCAATGACATCCATGTCAGATCCACTCAAATGTCAGTCTCTCCATTATTCAGATACAGGAAGCTTACTAATACACCCAATAAGAATATGAATTGAGAAATTGCAAGGAAGAGAGTCGAATAAATCATAAAAACTAGTAAACCTCATATGTCACTGATAGATTCTGATGTAAATAAAAAATGAGGTTACAACATTATATAGGATTCCACGATGTTGATAGAAGGATTGTCAACTGAAATTTAAATTGGTTTATCGTTATCATGGTTGTCATTTCGTGATAATGTGGTTCCATCCAGCTCCATGTCCACTGGTAGCTTTGTCTTCTCTCCATAGCTGCTTCCATTCAAGATGGGTTCTCCATTTTTTATTCCTGCTTCTGGATCCTACAAATTCAATTTGTTTGCTGAACTGCACACCTATTTCTTATTTCTATAGATGCAATACAATACCAAAGGACAACTTATCGCACTAGGAGCCTGCAGACACAAAAGATTCATTTTGAAATATAAAAAATTAATGGATGTTAACTTTGTATTACAGCAATTGAAACGTCTTTGCTTAAGACACCGTAGATCGTCCACAAAGTACTGGTGAGAAAGCTGAAGAATGACAAGAAGAATGGCATGAACTCCACACTTCTGCAACGGATGATATGATTCCCACAATGCCCACAAAGCACTTGCGAGTCTTACGTTCATGAAGAGCAAAAATAGACACCTTTTACATTATTTCAAGATATGAGAGGTAGTATTCAACTGTAAGCATACCCTAGCTTAGATTGAAGGGAAAAAAGTGTATACCTTTGCCTTGGGAGGAGCAGGGACTAGGTATGTACAAATGGCAAAGCATGCACAGGCATGCCATAGGAGGTGTAAGTAAAACAGTTGACATATGGGGTGCAAGAGTACTGCCCCACTGATCTTTCTCTTATTACCTTTACGAATGTAGGCCTGCAATAGACAACAAGACAACAAGACAAAGAGAAAAGGAGAGACCCATAATGTTTCTCCATCTTTGGATAAATGAATAAAGTTAATCCGATGGGCGTCCTTCCTTTGCTGAGTTTGTAAACAGACAAGTAAATATATAAGCGTGGGCTCATATTTGCAAGCAACACCACCGAAGACCCCAAAAGCTTTAATTCTACGAGATTTAGAAGTTCTAGAATACGACGTAGTACGATTTAGCCGTTTTATCAAGCACCCCTATAGACCCTTGATTAATAATCTAGATTCATGTCGTTTCTGTACCACTATTTTCTCCAACACCACCCACTAATGGTTTCATCCTATGATGGAAAATGAGGCCAACAAGCTTAACAATGGCATCCACATCACTTCTAGATTCATGGAGGCAGACCGAAGTTATTTATGGACCCTTTTAAAGTCCTCATAATTGTTTGAGCATATTATTTTATATTTGTGTATTAGAAATGTTGGATTAGTGATGCATATTTTTTATGTTAGACAATAAAAAAATTAGACTTAAAAAAATTGTTATTTTAAGTTTTTATTTATTTATTTTCATCCATATTTCAAGACACTTGTGATTATCTTTTTCTCATACATGGTTAAGAGTGAACAAATAGATGCATTATTGTATTGGATATTAGTTGAGTTTTATGCAATAAAAACTAATTTTATTGTACTAGATATTTATCTAAAAGTGTTTTCCCAAGTGAAAACACCATGTATTATCTTTTCTTTCTCTTTATTCTATTATTACTTCAAATTGTACATGAACTACTTCTATTGTACAAGTTCAGAAAGTTTATTTTTATCTACAACAAGTTTTTATTGTATAAGAGAAGTGTGCTCAATATCAATGTCATTTGTGTACAATTTACAAAAAACATGCGTTTAGACATCTACATGTAATTCCAAACCTTTAGGTTGTATTCCCAAGGTAAATCCAACCCTAAGGATTGGCAATATCCAAAAACATATAGCAAGCACATTATACTATGTTAGCATTGGCTCTAGGAAAATTCAATGTCAACAATTCACCGCAGGAAAATTCATCGCCACCAGCAATTCACCACTGTGGAAAATTAACTGCCAAAAATTCATGCAATTAATTTTTCGTGCGGTGAATTGTCATGGTGGTGAATTTTCCCGCAGTGAATTGTTGACGATGAATTTTCGGTCGGTGAAATGCTGGCGGCGAATTTTCTGTATGCCATTAGCATTATAACATGCATACACTTGTGTGAAGAAAAAATGAAACCGAGGAGGAAAGATAAAAAGGTTTAGAAATGAAGACTAAGATGTAAAGATATAAATAGTTGGGAAGGAGAAGAGATAGAAATAGAGATAGAGGGATATATTCAAACCTTCATCCCTATAGATCTCCCTAGGTAAGTGCAAGAAGTTGAGTCCACTTTTAAAGGAACTGTTATTTTTCAACTTTAAAATAGGCACCCATTTAGTTTTTAGAATAGGTATCCATTTTAAAGTGGGTACTCATTCCAAAAAGTCTGAAACTCAAAATCCATGTTTTCTATTTGGATTTAGGCTCATAAAAGGCATGGTAACCAAACTCTTAGCATTGAACCTGCAAGTACAAGGTCATGACAATATTAAGAGAAAAACTGACTTTGGCAATATGGCTAACATTTTTTTTTTTTTGGTTTTTTTTAAGAAGTTATTTTATAAAATTAAAACCCATTATAGATGATGATGTCTAGATTTCAATTATGTAATTTTTTTGATGGTTGAATTACTATTTTAATTTTTTAATTAATTTATGAAGAGATTGGTCCATAAAATTGAAATGTCAATTTTTTGTATTTTCTAAATAGATTTTAATTTGTTAATTTTCTTGTAAAAAAATGACATCAATCTACAAATAATTCTTCACAAAATGAATAAAGTTAAAAAAATGATTAGTTTAGGTCAAATTATGGTGTCTGTACACAAGGGTTTTCAAAAGTAACAATTAGGGCCAATTAAAAAAATAATAAAAAAGTATCCTAATGAATATTCAGCATAATACACATATTTTCATAAAAGGAATTATAAATATACTTTTATTTATGCCAAATTATGGTGTGCATACATGTGCATGGTATGGTCCTAAAACAGTGACTTTTAAAAATTCATTTTTCTAAATGTTGTAGTGTACAAAAATGTATCCTTGTACATTTTCACACTTAATTTGAGAGTTAATATTAAAATGAACTTAATTATGCCTTAATTTAGTGTTGTAATACATATTTTACATATTCACATTAAGTACAAGGCCCTATTAACTAAAATAGACTTAATTGTGCCTTATTTTGGTGTAGTAAAGTGTATCCCTTTACACTTTCACACATATCTAGGGACTCTTTAATTAATTGAGCATAATTCCCCTTAATTATCTCCTTTAATTCAAATCCAAACCTAATTAATTGCATTTAAAGTGGAAACCTGACATTCATTAATTCCTTAACATAACACTTATAATTGGAGAAAGTGTGTCTTAGGTGAGTGACCTAGGACCTATTCGGCCTAGGGTGAATGGTTCCTCACTTAGACCTAGGACCCTATTTGAAATTATGTTTTTGGTAGTATTTTAAAATTTTCAAATCCTTAATTCAATGTTGGCTTGTGAAATTTTAATTTTGAGAAGGTAAGGTTACATACCTATAAATGTAAGGTTATTTCACTATGTTTCACCTAGATTTTCAAGTGTTTGAAATTTCTAAGGGAAAGTTTATGATCAGGATTATTATCAAGATCATTCAAGGGAAGATATCATCATTTGTTGGAGCATTCAAGATCCAAGTATTATGCCAAAGTTATGTGGATTCATGCATGTTTTTGGAGCTAACAATGTGATGTAGGTTTCAAGATCTAATTCAAGCATTCAAATAAAAGATTCAAAGCAAGATTTAAGTATCAAGATTTGCATCCATTGAAACTATTTCCTACGAAATCAACATGAAGATTTCATATTTCCAAAGGTTCATATAAGGGTTTGGTGACTTGTGACATTGAGTTGTTCATTCATTATTCCTTTCATTTCAAGCTTTAATTACCAAAATAGGGTTTGACCAAGGCAAACCCCTATTTGAACCAATTTTTTTTTTTTCTTGTCTCTTTGTGTAATATAGATTTGTAGGTTGGAGAAAGGTTGAAGATCTCAAAAGTGGAAAATTTCAAATTTTTCAAAGTTGTCACCTTTACTATCATTTCATGGAAACTCATATTCTGGATTTATTTTCGACTGTCTAACTGTGAAAATTGAGAATCTAGGAGTGTAGACATAGGAGCAGAGAACTCAAAAATCTTTTTTACAGAGCCTTAGCCAGGATCCATTCACCATAGGGTGAATGAGTCCTTAGTGAGCTTCAAAAAAGCACTTTCTACAAAAGACACACAACATTTATCCCTTCTAAATTCTCCCTAAAGTCTGTAGGTTCCATCAGTTTTATGTTTAAGCTTCTAAATACACTTTATAGATCACAATTTGGAGTTGATTTTCTATTTTTTAATTTTTCTCCCCAAGGTGTTGTTTGATCTAGACGCTCATCCTAACACAAAAAAGGGAAATTGCAAGATTCCTCAAAGAATTCACTCACCTAAGGGTTGAAAATGGATTTTAACTTGGAGGATCTTATTTCCTGAATGAAACAGAAGAATAGGTTGGGTTCATTCATATCATTTTTCATTTTCTATTTATAGTATTTTTTGTGAAATATTCCAAACTTAGTATAAAACCCTATTTGTTCGAACCCTAACCCTTATTTTTCTATGTTTCATTTTGGTGAACTTGAATTTTTGAACATTCTAATTTTTGACTTGGAGTGCATTCAAACCCTAGATATAGGATTTTCATTAATTCATTGCACTTACAGTTTCTAAACTTGGCATAAAGTTACATTGCATTTTAGGTGTAAACGTGCATTTTGCATTCACTTTAAATCTAAAAAATTCTAAAATTTGCATGCATATTACATTGGTTTTGCATAGTGTTTGCATATTAGTGTGATTTTTATCATTCCTATTCAAAAATAGATCAAAATTTCATTTAAAAAAAGTGTTATATAATTCATCATTTTTCCTTCATTGTACTTGCATTTAGACATCAAATTTTGGATATTTCTATCACAGAAATTACAATCCAAGACTTGGAATAGAGAGCACATACATTCACTTAGAAATTGCATTTTTTCATTTAAGAAAAAAACCTGTACTGTGACCCATTCTCCCCTAGGTGAATGAGTTCTTCAAGGCCTACAAAAAATCTTTTCTGAGCTTTCTAGTGGTTTTTTTCACTTTCTAGGCCTACTGGTAACCTATGGTATCAGTTTAGAAAGTTTCAAGAATTTATATTTTATGCATCTAGGTCTAAGAATGCATTTAGTGTAGTCATTTTTAAAGCATTCCAAAAATTATTTCAATATTTAAAATCATCAAATTTGTAGGACAATTGTTGACATTTTTGGAGCATTGCATAAGTTGGATAGATTACTTCTCATTTTTGCATAAATAAAAGCATGTTTCCTTTTCAAACATTTGGTGTTCATGGATTATCACATGACTTGTATGATTCTATTTTACCTACTCTCAAGCATAATCTAGGAAAAAAAAAAATGTTTGACAAGCATGTTAGCTACCCTCCTAATATCTATCGAATTTGTAAGAATGTCATAACACAAGAGGATGCAAGCATAGACAATCATGGCAATCACAATTTTTCTTCTCTTAATACCTCTCCTATTAGTGACAAAGGTATCTTGGTGAAAAAATATACAATCATTGAGAATCATGAAAGTCTTGTTTGTCCCTCTCCTCCTCCCCCTTGGGAAGATATTATGACACAAGAAGATGAGATCATTGACACATTTCGTAATATTAATTTCACTAGTCTCCATTCATATCCCAATACCTCCCCTACTTGTGAGAATATTTTATTGAAAGAGGTTGCAATCATGAACAATCATGACAATCACATTTATGCTTTTACCAAAATATCTCCTATTTTTCAAGAGGATATGCTGGTGTTAAGAGATCAATTCATTGAAAAGCATGACAATCCTATTTTTTTCTCTTCCCCTACTTCTCCCACTTGGGAAGACATTATAGGGCATGAGGATGTAATTGTAGATAACCATGACAATCAAATTTGTTCTTCTCCTAATATATCTCATATATGTGAAGAAGATAGTTTGGTGTTAGAAGATACACTTATTGATAGTCATGATAATCTCGTTTCTCCCTTTCCTAATGCTCCTACCATATGGAAAGATCTATTTGAACAAAAGGATCCAATCATTGGTAAGCATGAAAATCATATTTGTTCTTCTCTTGATGCTTCCCTTATTTGTGATGAAGTTACTTTACAAAATCTAACCATGGAATGTTATGAACATCTTGTTTGCTCCTCTCATAAAAGCTCTCCTACTAGGGTAGATATCATGGTGCAAGAGAACGATAGAATTGATGCATGTCTTTCAAACTGTAAGAGTAATGTGGTTTTATTCAATGTAAATGATGAAGTGACATTAGACTCCCCTTCATCAAGAAATAATGAAAATAAGGATAAGTGTGTTGAGGTTATTAACATTAGAACTCCCTTGAGTCCTCTAATTCTTAGACCTCCTACAAATCCTTTAATCATTGGACCTCCTAAGCCTAAGCCTTTCATTTATCCACCCTCACAACAACCACAAGTTGAAAATAAACCTATACTTATCTTAGAACCACCTACAAGGAAACTTAATAATGATAATGTTTCGCAACAACTGAGTTAAAGTACACCATTGCTCATACATATAACACTAGAAACAATCCACAATGAAGGAAAAAAACTCCAAAATCCCTCCCATTTTCTCAACCTATCTTGCCTAGTGCTCCTCATTTTCCCTCACATAATGGAAAGGAGTATGATCTTGTTGAACAACTTAAAAATAGTCCTGCTAAGATATCCTTATGGGATCCTATTCAAGCTTCCCCTCATTATCATAATATGATTCAAAGTGCCTTACAAAAAGTTCCTATCCCTCCTAATGTTCAACCAAATGATGTGGCATCCTAAATTCAAGGTATGACTTCGATGAACTTGTGGAAAATGGAAATGGAATGCACAACTTCCTTGTTCACACTAGAAGGAGAATGAAGGAAGAGGGATCCGATTTCACAATGCTCACACTCAAGAACAAACCCTTGAGATTCCAATGCAAAGGAGATTGAAATCTATCAAAGGGGATTGTCCTCAAGGATAAAAATTGATAAAAGAGACCAAGTACTAATGAAAAACTTAGAAAATGCAAGATGTTTGAAAACACGCTATGATATGCAAACTAACCCAAAAACATAAGTAAACTATAACAAAAACTTATGAAATTTAAAGTGTGCCCCTAGATACTAGAGTAAGATGGAATGGAGCTCTAGAATCCTAAATAATTCACTCTTTATGCCAATTGGGACTCATACGCAAAGTTGGGTGACTTAGTTATGCTTTCTGGAATAGTCTACCAGAACAGGTTTTGGGAAAATGTGTACTCAGAACTACAAAATATCTGTTTAGGCCTGGGAACTGAGACTCATTTGCCACTAATGGCGAATTAGTCCACTTTCAAATTTTTTGAAAATTCAAAAGTGGAATCTGTAGCCCTCAGTCCATACTTTTCCTCTTGGTTCAGATCTAGGTCTAAAACTGTTAAATTCAACCTGTAAGTGTTCTCCAAGCTTCTCCTAGGGTTTTAACAACTTTGAATGACTTTGAAAATTTGATGGTAAATTTTCCAATCTCGCTCTTTGACAAATTTGCAACCTAATCTTGTAAATCACATGCAAAGAGAGGGAAAATTTGTTGTAGGGTTAATGAATAGGGGTTTGCCTTGGTCAAACCCTGGATTGGTAATTAAACCCTTGAAGATGAAATTAAATATGGAAAGAGAATGATGAATGAACAAAAGCAATGCTACAACTCACCAAACCCTTGAAGTAGAATTCTACAGAAATGCAAGTATTAGCTCTAATGTATGTAGACTTGAAGATGCTTTAAATGCTTAGAATGCTTAAGTGATTGATTGATTAATTGATTAAGTGATTGGGGAGATGAAAATGAATAGAAAAACCTTATATTTATACACAATTATGCCCCAATTCCTAAAAATACAACATTACAGGCCGACCTTAGATCTTAGAAAATAAAAAACCATCAGAAATTCAAAATAATTTTGAGTTTTGTACCAAAGGGGACTCATTTGCCCCTATGGAGAATGGGTCCCACTTAAGTCATTTTAAGTGGGTTTTGGAATTTAGATATTTTAAATGATGTTTATCAGGATTAATTTCAAAAATACACTTAAGTAAGGCCTGTAGATGTAAAATAGGGCCAATTAAAGCATAAGAAAGGTCCAATTATTAATGAAAAGCCTAGAAAAGTGTGAAAAATTGTTATAAAACTTTACAACACTTTGAAATAAGGCTTGGCAAGACATAAAATGAGGTTATTTAGGTGAAATATATTAATAAGATCCTAGAAAAGTATGAAAGTGTGTTACAACACTTTACAACACTTAAGTAAGGCATCATAAAATTCTTATCAATCACAAGGGCCCAAGACCTAATGTGGATGTGTTGACCACATTACAACATTAAATAAAGGAAAAAATAAGCCAACCTCCACAAGAAGTACCCAAACAAGACAAAAAAAGTAGAAGGGTTACTTTTTCAGTGTCCACATTTAACCCCCACTTTAGTGAGAGGGTGAACCTGCTTCAAACTCACACTAAAGTAGACCAATGTGCATCAAGAGGGGGGTTCCCATGAAGCAATGGTAGCAAGATGGGAAAACAACAATCAAGAGGGGTGATCAAGCCCCCATGATCAAGATCTCAAGACAAACCATGTAGCACCCCTCCATTTTGGCTCTTTTGATCATACAATGTTCTTTTTGTTATGTTTTTTTCTGTTATATTTTGACTATGGTACTTGGTTCTATTTGATTGCAAGTTGTTAAGCTATGCAAATGTTATATTTTGATGTCATAGAATTTTACTTTGATGTTATCATTATGGCATGTTTTGAATTAGCTTAGCGTATATATAATTAAAGATGCTTTATGCTTTTGATTGTATTATTGATGTTAGACTCGTCAGTTAGAAAGTCTGTATTGGTGAAGGGGATGTGATTGTATCACTCACTTGTGAGCGCCCTACGATTTTGAGATTTTCTCTTCATGGTGTGTTTTATTATATCATATATATGCATGTTCGATATACTCTTTGTTCATAGGTTGACAGGTACAGGACATCGACTCCACCTGGTTTCACAGGTTAGAGCGTGTCCATTGACCAATGGTAATTGATTGGGAGATAGTAGCTAGGTTTTCCGTGCCAAGTCATCACCCTAGTCATAGTGTGTCGTGGGGTTCTAGTCAGGTTAAGTTGCTTATTTATTGTTCATCTCTCCTTGATTTATTTAATTTCAAGTTGAAAAAGGTAAATAAATGGCTTGTGTAGTTAAATTGATGATTAGATATATCTGGTTGTAATGTTAGAAATGTTAGTTATTTTATTAATTAATTTAATTTAATTAATAAAATAATATAATCTTGGATTATATTTATTTTATTGATTAATTAAATTAATTGTGAGTAATTGAATTAAGTTATCCATCTTGGAATTAAAAGTGTTAGATTCTTTTTTAAATTTTTTTTTTGTAAAAGTTTTAAATTCTTTTTGTGAAAAGGAAATTTTAAATGTATGAAATTATTTTGGAAATGAAAATGTTTAAAAGCATTTAAATTCTTTTGAAATATAAATTTAGAAAAATGAAATAATGAAATAAGGTCATGTTGAAAGAAATTTTGGGTTTTAATTTAAAAAATAAATAAATCAAATATCTCCAAATTTGCAATAACTATGGTGGATGGGAGATTTTAGGGTATTTGACCAAATTTGGGGAAAAAAATAGAAAAGGCTTTTGATTCTTAAAATTTGGCTGTGAGAAAAGAAAGGAAGGAGAGTTCTTCATGTTTTGTGGATGCAATTTGAATTTTGGGTCAGGATTTTGAAAGAGCTTTGGAAAATCTTCTTGCAGGGAAGCTCAACTATCTTCTTCAAACTCTTCATCAAACTTCAAATCATAGGTTCTTCTTGCTTATTGTTTGGAAATCAACATTTTCAATTTAAAACTTGCTTGTAAATCTTTGTTTTGAAACCCTGTTTAAATCTTGAAGAAAGTTAGAATGTTAGTTGAAAATCAAAACTTGCAACAAGAAATCTTCAATTTCAACAATAGAAAATGGAAGGAAACAAAATGATATTTGAAAACCTCTAATTTGGATTTGAAATAGTTCATGTCAAATTTGAAATTTTAAACCCAAAAATTATGTTTGAGAAATTGATTTTATTGCAAAATTTTTGTTGAAAAGTTGCATAATTTGTCTGTAAAATGGGAATTTGGGTATATATATTTATAAATATGCCTATATATATATATATATACAAACATATTTTATAAATATGTTTTGTATTTTGTTATTCTGGAAAAGTTTATTTAAAAAAAAGTTCATACACAAATTTTTTTTGTGAAGAAATAGGGGTTTTATTTTTTTTTGAAATAAATTATAAACAAAAAAAGAAAATTTGTTTTATTGCTGGGTAGGGGTGTGGGGGCGTACACAATCACACCCCATTGAGGGGTTGCCACAGGCAGCGCTTCCCCACAACTTGTGGGGAGGGCGCTGCCACAGACAGTGCCGACCTCCACAGGGGAGGCTGGGTGCAACCTTGGCTGTGTCCATTCCCCCTTTAGGGGCCCGTGGGGCTAGCAAGGGTTTGCCCTTTTTTATTTAAAAGAAAATTTTAAATTTCATTTTTTTTAAGTAATATTATTTATTAAAAAAAATTATTTTATATTATATATATTATATATTATAATATTTATATATTATAAATATATAATATGTATAAATATATATATATATATATATATATATATAATATTATAATTTAAATAAATAATTTATTATTATTATTTAAATATATGTATATATATATATATATATATATATATATATATATATATATATATATATATATATATATATATATATATATATATATATATATATATATATATATATATATATATATATATATATAATATATATATATATCTATTATATATATTTTAAATAATAGAGAATTAATTCTATTTAGTTGGATTATATAAATGATATTTTGTTTTAGACATATATTTAATTTAATTTTTTTAAATATTTAAATATATGGAGTTTTAAACGATTATTCTATAATCATAGAGAGAAATAAAATTGATTTTATAATTAAATGATTTTATTTAAAAGTTGATTTTGATTAATATGTATGATTGAGAAACACAAAATTGAATCATTAGTTTTTTTAAAATTCTCAACGTTGCGAATTAAACTTTATTTACTTTTGAGTAATTGCAAGTAATGTTGATTGAGTTGATTGGATTTAGGAAATCCTAAAGTAGGATAATGACTTGCCTATTTTATCCTTCTGTTTTGAAATCTCCCTCTTTCGTGATGTTGGGAAAATTGAGTCTTATGTTATGTAAGTCTTCCAGATTGGGGTTTCTTTTAATTTCGTGGGTTGTCGTAATTTGTGGTCAACCTTTGTTTTGCCTTGGGTAGTGTGTCTTGTTGGATCCAGTTATTTACCCGATTTTCACGAACGGGGATGGTTTGTGCCTCCTTTGTATTAGGAGTAGTTTATGTGGTTTGTGCCTCTTTAGATTAGGAGTGGGTTATGTGATTTGTGCCTCCTTTGGAAGGAGTGGATTATGTGTTTTGTTGCCTCCAGTGTTTGGAGAGGGGTTTAAATTTTGTTTTTGATAAAAGGGGGATAAACGGGTTTTACAGGGACCCGAAACCACGAAGTAACAAAACAAGAAAAGACCAAAACAGAGGTCCAAAAAATAAAAAAACTGCCAGAGAGAATAAAACCAGCATCAGTAGGCAGCAACAAAAAGCCTCAAAGAAACCAGCAAACAGCCAACAAACAGAAGAAGCAGGGCCCAACCACCACGAATTCATAGAGTTCAGGAGCTCGTCCGCAACCTCCTCCAAGTCCGCCATTTCCTGAACCCCCTCCATAAAGATCTGAGCCATACTAGGGGTAGTCTGGACTTTCTTTTTCGTGCTAGATCTGGTGCGTTCGGATATTCCAGCTTCCTTGTCCTGGTCTTTCTCCTGATCAAGGTCAAAAATTAGAGCTCTCTTCTGGGTTTTCTCTAGTCTTTCAGACATAGCCTTGATGATAACAGAGTTATGTCTGGCAATTCTGCAATTTTGCTCAGCAATCTTTTTCAAGGTTCCTTTGATTTTTCCAAGATCATTTTCGATGGTGCTGTCCTTTTGAGGAATATCCTTCATATTGTTGTGCTTCTCCGCTTCGAGCTAAATAAGCCCAGCAACTTTAGCTTCAATTTCTCCCAGCTTGCCATGAAGAGACAAAATTTTTGTTTTCAGCTCACTTATCTCATGAAAAACCCATTTTGAGGTTTAAATTTTGTTGTCTCCAGTGTTTGGAGTGAGTTTTCATTATGTGTTCCTCCTAGAGTTGGAGTTGTTTTATCTTGTTGGTTTGCACTTGGGATTCCCTTGGTGATTGGTTTTGTTTGGTATGTTGTCAAGTAGAAGAGTGGTTTTTGTTAGGGGCCAAAGCCCAAAGAGGTAAACTTGATAACTTTCAGAGGTGGTTTAATCAAGTGATAACTAAATCAATGTACTTAGAAGTTAGGTAGTATTTCACACTAATTAAGATAATTGAGCCTCACTCATGGACGCAAGTGCTCGTATAGGGTTGGGATGAGTGGGAAGGCCTAAAATGGCAAGGTCATCTATCTTGTCTTTACGAGAGGTATTTGATTCTGCATGAGTGAGTATGGGTGCCGGGATTTGGTTGAGGCCACCAAGATAACCCATAGTGGGGGCCGGAGCCTATGAAGATTCCCAGAGGATATCCCATGTCAAGCTATGTGATGACAATCTTTCTACGACAACAGTTGGTATGTGATTTTATGTGTATGGTCTTCTTATCATACTCGATTTGTTTTATTTCTAGAAGCAATGTGACTTATGTCAGTTCAATGTTAGAGTTGTACTTATGTTATCCTTATGGTTGTATGGTTCATGTGATTGGTTGTGTCAGTGTGAGTTAGCCTGTCTCTAGTGGTAGATGGTCTTGTATAGGATTCCTTGTTACTATCTCCTAGCATGGGGAGTGAGCCTTCGGGTATCACATGGTTGGGTGGAACATGCACTTTAATCCATTGGGTCATCCTTTTGTTCATGTGGACGAGATTTCCAGTTGGAGAGCTCATGGGATCGAGTTACTTTTCATGTTTTATTCATTTCAGTTGTCATTGTAATTTATTACCCCTCATTTGTATCGAGGTGGAAGATGTAATTTGTAACCATGCTTATTGGATTTACCTCATTCGGGGAATGAGAGTTGTAATCTTATTGTAAATTATATTATTGGAAACATGTGGTATCTCTTATGCTTGGATGTAATTTTATCATGTATGGAATGTATGTGTATTTAATTTAGTAAGTAATTAAATGTTATTGTTTTAATTCATATTTCTTGTTTGGGTTTAAGTAAACTCAGTCTCGGAACCTTAGGGGTTGTTGGCAATGGGTAGTGAACTTGCATGTTATTTTTACTTAAACAAAAAAAAAAAATTTATTATTGCGTTTGAGTAGTTAATTGCAACTTCCCCTAGGGTTGCATGGCCGGGCGTTACAAACCAACATTAGCACAAAGGGACAACACATGATATCAAAAACAATGACAAGACATAAGCATACAATTCCAAAGATGAAAGAGAGCAAAGGAAAAGAAAAAGAAAGAGGAGTATGTGCAGGACCATGATGGGATAAAAAGTGGCAATATGATGGGTATGTGTAGGGTATGTGGCTAACGAATTTTTTTTTACCCAAAATTGATGAAACAAAAATGACTTTTAAAGGAGACTCTCAGCTTTCCACCAATATAAATTATGCTAAGTTACTTTGAATTTAGTAAATAATTATTATTGTTTTTCTATTTGAATTACAACTAAAGTCCTAATTGATAGGTTGATTGAAAAACATCTATATCTTTCAAACATTATCACATTTTTTGAATTTGAAACATGTGTCACATTCTATTGTTTGCATACTATAGGACTAAATAATAATAATAATTTCATGAATTTTTGACCAAGTTAAGGTGGTCAAACATACGATTTTTTATATTTTTTAAAAGTTGTAATAAAAAATTTATAATTAATTATTTACTTGGAAAAAAATTACAAAAAAATATGCATCACATTGGGACACGAGTTCTATACTTGTATCTAAAATATTATAAGAAAATATTATCATTTTATTGTGGTTAGGGTGGGGCACACCTACTTATTTTTTCCCTGAAATTTAATTTACTGCATTGAAATTTCAAATTTTCACCAAATAGATTTAAAAAAAAAAACCTAATAGTTTAGAAACTATATTCAATTTGTTGAAAATTCTATTATTACATATTTTTAAAATAATATAGATAACTTATTCAAATTTTTACATCAAGTTTCCTAACTTTGATTTTTCTAAATTTTCATCATCACTTAAGGGCCTATTAAAACCATGATGATCCTGCACATACCTAGAATTGGATCAAGCTTTGGTCATTTGTCCAGCATGATGTGGATTAGATCTAGGTTGTTTCTCCAGAAAACACATACTCACTTTGAGGCGACGAAACTCATGGTTGTCCGCTAGGTGAGAAGGCCTAAAAGGTGAGAAACATACAATCATGGCTGGGATGCACTCACATCCACATAGGTGGGTATGGGGAAAGTAATTCCTCAGAATGGGTTTCCCACTCAAACCATACCAAAGTTATACCTCCTGACAACTTTAATAAGGAACCACAAAAAGAAAAATGGTCTTTTCGAGATTCATGAGACAAGAAAAATTTTGTACGCTTGGAGCTCATGAGCAAACACAATGGATCCCCAAGCATGCAAGATATGTTATGCAAGGTGGCCATGTAACAAATGAAAAATGTAACATGCAAAGAATGTTCAAAGGAGTCTTTCTTAGTTCATGCAAGGTCTTTAACTTAGGGAACATTTTGTCTAATTTCTCCAAGAGAGGACCAATCAAAGAATAAAATATTCACAACTTAGGGGATGCAATGCGTCACATCAAGCCACTAATAGGAATGCAATATGCTAAGATAGATCATGCTCCTAAAGGAAATTAGACCCAATTTCATCCACAAAGTGACAAACGCATCATATTAAGTAAGAAGGCTACACTAGGAACTAAGAAAAAGAAAAAATGAAAAAGAATAATGTCAATGTATGCCCCCACTTTAAAGGAATTGCTACACACCATACTGTGAGCAATTAATTTAAAGTAGCAAATGAAAAATGCAAATAGAGAAGACATGAGAGCCAACTTGGAAAGTCTTATGCCAAGTCATATGTTTCCAAGTAAAAGTCTGTGTCATGTTAGAGAAAAAGAAACAGGAGGGGAAGAGGGGTTTCCACCAAAATGAAAACATCAAACACATAAGTGATCTATGGAGTTGGGGTCAATATGTTTGTTGTTGCAATGTTTTGTAAGGATCTTGTAACTGTCATCATCTCCCAAATACACAAAACTAGAAGAATGACACAAAGAGAAAAAAAGAAAAATATTTTGGGTCAACATGGAAGAGACATAGGGTGTCTTGATGCCTTGCGTCATCCCCAAAAGGAAAACACAAGACAAATGAAAAAGAAAAGGTGAAAGAAAAAGGAAAATATTTTGGTTCAACATGAAGGAGACATGAATGTCTCAATGCCTTGCATCATCCCTAAAAGGAAAAATACAAGAAAAAGACAAAAGAAAAGACAAAGAAAAAGAAATCCTTTTGGGTCAACATGAAGAAGACATGAATGTCTCAATGCCTTACATCATCCCCAAAAGGAAAGCACAAGAAAAAGAAAAGGAAAATAAAAAGAAATCCTTTTGGATCAACATGAAAGAGACCTAGATGTCCCAATGCCTTGCATCATCCCCAAAAAGAAAACACAAGAAAAAGACAAAGATGAAATGAAGAAAGCAATGCACGACTTAGAGAAGAATGAAAATACAAATAGAGGAATGTCACAAAGAGAGAGAACATCAAATAAAGCATCACAGGGGATCACATTATGCACATACAATCAAACAAAAGAAAAAGAAAAAGAAAAGATGCAAGACTAGTAAGAAAAATGTCAGTCAATCATCGAGCAAGTCATCTACCTCCCAAGCTCAGTCTGTATAAGCAGAAGGTGAATAACACAGCTAAGGGACAACGATAAATGCATGAATAGGACAAGGAAAGGAAATTCTTGCTCCCACTGGGTGCAAGGAAAGAATGAGCCAAGGTAGGTGATGGGAAAGGTCATGTAATAGTGAGAAGAGAATGTTCTACAACTATTACATGATAAGGAGTTGGAGAGTATTTTATGGGATCATTGGATAGCAATTATCACCATCAAAATGATACTTGCTCAGTATTTTTTTCAATGTACGATACTCATCACTACTATGTCCAAGAATGCAATGATACACACTGTTATCACCTGAAATTACACCCTGTTGAACTTGATGAACATTCAACACCTAAGTGTAATGGGAAGACCTCTAAAGATGTGGGTTTCTTGTAAGCAGAGGTCAACCTCCAGAGAAGGCTGGCTTCCTTTGGTGTCACCTAACTACTAATCTTGTAAATGAAAAGAGTAGAAGGAGAATATATTAAAACTAATGAAAACACTATCTCTATGGTGATGCACCAAAATTTACTGAGAGGACATATAACATAGTTTACACACACAGTTTCAGTCAATGACAAAAGCTTAGTTGTACACAACTCAATCACATATGTTTTCTGCATAAATATTTCATGAAAAGGTTCATATGGCGACAATCCTAGAAGGAAGAAATAACTTCACAACTAGAGAATACTGCATTATAACACATCTCACAACCTACAAAAAACATATTGCTCTACTGAAAGGTGCTAGAATAAGACATAACCACAAGGAATCATACAGTTTCACAAGTAGTTTCATCAATTATACGAATGCACATAGTTTAATAGAGAGGTTGACAAGGTAAATCACTTATACTCATTGATTTCAATGGTGAAACACTAATATACATGCCTATCATGAGTTACAAAACATAGCCTCTCTTCTACAAAGAACTCCACAAGTTACAAAAGTAGAAAAGCACCAGGTAAGAACTATCTACAAAAAGGAAAAAATGCCATATATATGAGAACTAAAAGTGTCACCCCTTTATTTTTTAGGGTTTACAAAATATCAACCTCTAGAAAGATCTGCCCTTAGATATTTTGAAAGAAGTAGATGTTGCGTCCCCGCTGTCCATGTCGGTGAAGAGTCGCTCCAGGAATGGCCTCCTTGATCCTTTGCAATGCATTTAATGTGCCAACCTCTGGCCTCCGTGTTCACTTTCAAACTCCCTGAAGAGCTATCTTGAATCCCCTATCTAGAGCACTATCATTAATGTCCATTTGCCTTTTGCCAGTAGACCTCACAGCTGTCCTTGAGACTGACGGCTTACTCTTTCTTTCGGCCTTCCTCCTGCTCAAGATCTTTCTGTAGGTTGACTTCTTCTGCAAGCAACCTCTTTTCTTCCCGTTAGATCTCCACACCATCGTTCACCGAGCTGCTCCAATGCCTTTGATACTAGAGCAAGTCTGTGTCGCTTTCATTTTGTTGATCTTGTTCACAGGGGGAGTCAAACAGTCAAACAGCTAATGGTTTGCCTTTAGTTCTTTCTGATTGGTCGAACATATGCCACGCAATATCCTAGGTGGTCAAAGGTCATTTAGCCAAAATCGCACGTCGGTGAGACACTGGCTGTGTCTCCTCGATGCAATTATACTCGATAGCAGCATTGACATAGCATACATCTGTTGGTGAGAGTTATATCGAGTTCCCATCATCACACCGATATCCCCTTTCTATTGGAAAATCTATCGTTATCGGTAGGACCTCATAGGAGCCCCTCATACTTCAGCGAAACACCACTAGGTTGGCCAGACACTATGCCAAAGGCAAGATCCTTCGGCGAGCTCATTTCATCTCGACAAGACTCCCCTTGGTTGGCAAGACCTCTAGACGAGCTCCTTCCTTCTCTCTGAGTTCATCCTGTTTTGGCGAGAACTCTTATTGAGCTCCCTTCATTTTAGTCGAGGAGACTTTGCTTGGTTGGTGAGACCTCTCGGTGAGCTCACAACTTTCGTCTAGACTTCCCCATGTTGGTAGGACATCTCCTCGAGTTCATCATCTTATACCGAAGGCACCATCCCTTCGGTGAGACATCATGCGGTTGCCTAGACGTTATAGTGAGGCCCACCTTTTCTCCCTGTTGACATCTCTTTTCGCCGAGACCTTCGTTAGTTGCTGAGACATCTCCCCGAGTTCCTATTTCTTTGGCGAGACCTTTGGCCTTCGGCGAGACATTACGTCGATATGAATCCCTCTCGGCGAGACTTTCACTATCGGTGAGACCCCATGCCGAAGGAAAAACCTTCGGCGAACTGAGACTACTTCGGTAGGATACTAGTAGGTTACGAAGACCTTACGCTAACCCCTTTATCTTTCAGTAAGCTCAGAACATTTCGGGGAGACCTCCAACGATCGGTGATACGTTATGCCGAAGGCAATCCCCTTCAGCAAGACTCTACCTGGTCACCAAGACCTCCTACCGAAGGCAAACCATTCCCCCCGGTGCCAACTTTGTGAGCTACTGTCGGTGAGACATTCCAAGAAGAGGGATACATAAAGACTCATGGCGACTCGAATGTCTTGGTGACCGGTGTATTCAAACAAATAGAATGCACTGCTAGTCAGCAAGACAATAGGAGGGTCTTGCCGACTTTCTTCTCTGATGAATTTTATGCCAAATGTGATTGAGGCGAGGCTTTCCAATAGACCTCCTTATGAAATAGCATTAGATGTATGATCTAACCCTTGATGCAGATGTCCCCATTTGGCCTTCACGAACACCTGAAACATAGATTGCCCTGCCTGATTGAGCCTGCAGGTGAAAAACAGGTAACACACACAATGTGGAACTTTGGCATCTTTAGGATATATCACCAACCTAGTCATAGGTGGTGTGTGTGGGAAATGTTAGTATCAAAGTAAAATAAAATAAACACACCAATGCAACATTAAACTAAAGAAAGCTAAATAAAATATGAAATTCAAGAATTCAAATAGAGCTTATTCAGAATTGTTCCATTGTCCTCTATCTCCAGGGATTTGCTTGAAGCTGCTGCTCTCAGATTGTGTAAGCAAAGCTTCTCAGAATGGCAACCTACAAAACGAGTATGCAAAGGGAGAGTACTTCTCTATCCTATATGCTGGTGGAGTGAAATGTTTGTATACGGATATGCACAGGGGCTATAGATTATACACAGGGGCTATGGATTATGGATGCAATTAAGGCTATGATATGAGGATGATAGGCTATGATATGGAATGTTAAAATGCTAAGCTATGCTATGCTAAAATCTAGAATGCTATGGATGCTAAAAGACTGTGCTATTGCAAATTGGCTATAATTTTCCTGTATGAAAGCTTCTCTATTTTCAAAGACCCGACAATCCTTTTTATAGATTTTCAAAGGCAAGAGCCTAGTTGGCAAAGATCAATGGCTGTGAGATTATCTGGTAAATTTGAATGGTGAGAGATGGAGAGGTTGAGAGGAAGATGGAAGATGTTGGGAGGTTGGAGAGAAGAATGGAGGTTTGTCTTCAACCCACGGGAACAACTTTGCTCAGAAACAGAGAAATTAATTTTCTGTTTCAAAGTTTGTTTCACGGTTGTTGAAGATAATCCAAATTAATTAATTAATTAAATTTATTTAATTTTATATGAGTTTGAGGATTTAAAATATTTTTGAAATATTTGATGTGAATGGACATTAGAAGATTTAATTAAATATTTGGAATATTTAATTGCGATGTGACTTTAGAAGAATTAATTAAATATTTAGAATATTTAATTGTGAATAGACTTTTAGAAGAATTAATTAAATATTTGGAATATTTAATTGTGAATAGACTTTTAGAAGAATTAAATATTTAATCTTTATTTGAATAAAATATTCAAGCCAAGATTATATGATAATTAATATAAATAAATCATAATGTTTATTTAATTAATTAAGAAATGGATAAGAAAAGTGATTAAATAAACTTATTTATTTAATCGAAATGAAAGAATGAACAATATAAATAAATTCTTTAAATTTATTTATACGTAGATTGAATTTAGAGATTTAATTAAATATTAAAAATATTTAATTAATTACCAAACTATTGTGATGTGACCATTTTTAGGTGTATACATTTTGCCCCTCTTTGAAGTGATGTGTTTTACGCATTGCTTCAAAGAATTTTGAAATTTTCCCCTGACGCTGATTGTCAAACATTTGATAGGTATATGCCCCCTCGGACGATGAATCGATAAGATTTTGATTTTTGTGAATTTTTTAGACTTTTTTTTTGAAATCTTAGATTTTTTGGAATTTTTATGATTTTTAAGATGTCGATTCATCGTTTGAAAAGTATGATGTGAAGAAATTGACGTGGAAAAATATGAGATGAAAAATTGATGATCTAGAATGCCCCTACAATGATAAAATGTGATAAAATGCCCCAATTTTTCCTTGAAATAGGTGAAAAATGTCATTTTCCATGTCATTTTCTCATTTTAACCTAGTAAAAATTGAAATTTTTGAGCTATGGAGTGAGAAAAATGGCACTTCCTATCCACCAACATCGTTTCGAGCGCATTCGATGACATTTATGGCCAGCGCACTATGGACCCGCGGTATGTACCCCATTAAACTTTCAATGTTTGAAAATTTTCCTTTTAGGGCACGTTTATCCATGTTTTTGATGTGAAAAGGGTGTGTTTTAGCGCTCTTTATCTTTTCTGTAGTGCCCTTGATGATTTTCATAGCGCCCATCATTTTATAGTGCCTATGATGATTTTCAAAGTGCCCATGATGATTTTCATAGTGCCCATCATTTTACAGCGCCCATGATGATGTTGTGTTGCATGATCAGTTTGTTCCCAAGGTTGTTGGAAAACAAATAGTAGCTGATAAATTTGCTTTTAAAGTTGTAAAACAAACAAATTAGATTGTGATAAATTTTCTTTCCATGATGATGAAAAATAAATAGTTTGATAAGTTTGCTTCTAAAGTTGTTAAAAACAAACAGGATTTGATAAATTTTCTTGTCATGATGATGAAAAACAAATAGGTTGTTGATAAGTTTGCTTGTAAAGTTGTTAAAAACAAACAGGATTTGATAAATTTGCTTTCATGAAAATAAAAAACAAATTGTTTGTCTTCAAATTTGATTGATTTGTCGTGATGATTTGATATTGATGTTGCTCTGACTTGATGATTCTTCCTATTCAACAAGAGAGTTTGGGCGTCTTACAGTTATGAGATAAATTCCCAAAGGCATGGGGGTTGATTCCGCAGCTTGTATAGGCAGATAGAGATGTGATCGATGCATGCAGACTGACCTCGTTACTTGAGATACCTGAGGGTCACTAGGGACAGGTGGAGCAGGTCCATTAGGTATAAGTGGGGCAGAGCCGAGATCGACAACATCAGAGGATAGCACTTCATAGTGCATTTTATATGATATGTTATTAATTTTTTGTTGAGACGTTTGTATACACACTGATATAGTCCCATTTTTTATGATGTATATTATTTGACACCTTTGTACATTTTGACATTCATTTTTGAGATATATGATATGCAGCGATGATTCCTTATGTGATGAATGCGTCTATTTTCTATATGCATGATGTTTTATGATATGATGGTTTCACAATGTTATGCTCATGATGTATATGTATGCATGATTTTTCAGATATGAAAATGAAAGTGCAATGCTATGATATGATTGCAATCTATTGATGAATGATTTTGAATGTGAAATGGTGGATGGTACCATTTATGAATGCCCATGAATGTTTTGATTATTATATATGCTTTGTTTTTATGATTTTCTGATGCAAATATGTATGAAAAATGTATGTGATGATGTTTTTGTGAATGCCAAAATGTACTTAGTCATTTTATTCAAAAAGATATGAAACATTTGATACTTTGCCAGCTTTTGGGAAAATCTATAAATGTAAAATGCAGATTCTAGAATGAATGTAATCTATACTAACCATGCAGGGTATCTGTACAATATTGCCATTCTGAGAGCTTATTTGTGCTTTTTGTGTCATCATAGAGCATTGAAATGTTGAAAGTTAATACAAGCATCAAAGGGTATGTTAGCACCAGTGATGACCTGAGTATTGCTTTCATGATTTTTGATATAGCAAGATAATACAAGCATCTAAGTATAATTGAACTGAGATGACCTGAGTATCGCTTGCATAAACAGACAAGAGTTAACCCATTTCCCATGCAAATTCTGAAATGTCATCAATGATACTTAGTAGAGCATGTCTCACAACCAATTTGCATAGTAGTAATGATTTCCTCGCAAACAACAGACAAAGAAAAATCATACTCCTTCCTTGCTTTTCTAGTTCAATACATCATCGAATTGCTCCAGAGATATGATAGAAAATCAACCAACAATTCAGTTTTTTCCTAAAGTATTTCAAACATTATTCAGATTAAGATCATCCAACTTGGTTATCAACATTGATGTTTGTGTTTTGATTAACATTATTGACCATGTTGTTTGATTTCATTGGCATTGAGTGATCGTGTTGGTGTTGTAGTTGATTTGATGCGTCAATGTATGTTGTGCTTTGTCAAACCGTCATTTGTCCGTTTGTGATGTTCTAAAAGCTTGTTGCCCCTCTCCTGTTTAATCTGTGTTTCTGCCCCTAGTGTAAACACAACCTAAATATGATGGATATGTACAAATTTCATCAAGCCATGATGAAACACAAGGATTCCCGTTGCATGATATGGATATGATAGATATGTACAGATGATAGATATGGATAGATGATGTCGTAAAGCGAATGCAAGACATAAGCTAATAGATAGAGGAGACCATTTTGATCACAAGTAGCGCCTATTTGCCAAGTTTTCACCACTTGTTTTTATTGCACTTTTTTTTTTTAAGACTTTTTTTGATTTTTATGTATTTTTTCAGGACTTTTTCTGATTTTTTTTGTATTTTTCAGGACTTTTTCTGATTTTTTTGATTCAGACATAGAACTTTTTAAAGTGAATGCTGTTGATCAGCTCTTCAAACAAGTCCCCTTCTGATGTAGATAACTAATATGCTCCAGAACCGTATGCTGTAATGATGACAAATGGACCAAGCGAATTCGGTTCAAATTTTCCTTTCTTTTCTCTGTCTTGCTGATTGCATGGATTTTCTTTCAAGACTAAGTCACCTACTTGAAATGTCCATGGTTTAACTCAATGATTATAGCTACAGGACATAACTTGTTGATAACCCTTCAAATGATCCACTGCATGTTGACGTGTTTCATCTAACAGTTCTAGCTCTTGTAGACGAGATACTCAGTAATCTTCATCCTTTATCAATCCTTTCAATGAGACCCTAAGCGAAGGTATTTCAACCTCTAATGGTAATATTGCTTCTACTCCATATACCAAAGCATATGGGGTAGCTCCTGTTGGTGTGCGAATGCTGGTTCTGTATGCCCACAAAGCTGGATTTAACTGGACATGCCAATCACGACCGACATCATTTACTGTCTTCTTCAAGATCTTCAAGATTGTTTTGTTTGAAGCTTCTACTTGACCATTTCCTTATGGATAGTAAGGTGTAGAGAACCTGTGTTGGATGTGAAATCTTTCACAAAGTTCATTAATATCCTGATTCTTGAAAGGCCTCCCATTATCAGTGATGATAGAATTAGGAATTCCATATCGGCAGATGATGTAATTTAGGATAAATGAAGAGATTTTTTTACCAGTCATAGTTGTCAAAGGAACAACTTCTATCCATTTTGTAAAATATTCTGTAGCCGTGATGATGAATTTATGCCCATTTGATGATGAAGGATGAATTTGTCCACCAAGATCTAGTCCCCACTGAGAAAAAGGCCATGTTAGAGTAAAAGGTTGCAGTTCCTATGTAGGTGCATGAATAAGGTTCCCATGAATCTGACATTTAGAACACCTCTTTACAAAAGTAAAAGATTCTCTCTCCATGGTAGGCCAATAATATCCCATTCTAACAAGTTTCTTGGCTAAGGTTAAACTACTTGAATGAGTTCCACAAATACCACCATGAACCTCTTGTAAGGCTTGTTCAAATTTGTCACGTTCAAGACATCGAAGGAGAGTACCATCAAGACCATGTCGGTAAAGGATATCGGCGATCAAAGTATAACAGGATGATTGGCGTATGAAATTCCTTTTTTGATTTCGGGATAAGTCTGGAGGTAAGATGTTATTTTTCAAGTAGGTATAAGTCTTGCCATATAAAGGTGAATCAGAACTGGTTAAATGGCATATGACTTGGGTCTCAGGATTATCATAGGCGGGAGAAAACAATTGTTCCACTAGGAATTCGTAATGTTTTTGATTTTTTGATAATTGTAACAAGGAAGCAATTGTAGCCATTGCATCTACAAATTTACTATCAATCCTTGGGATTTGTGAAAACTTAATTGCCACAAAATACTTTTTAAAATCATCCACCATATTCTTGTAAGGTAGTAGCTTATCATCTTTAGTCTGATAATTATCATTGATTTGATTAATGACAAGTTGTGAATCACCATAGACTTGTAGCTCTGTAATCCGCCAGTCCAATGCTATCTTCATTCCTGTGAGCAATGCCTCATATTCAGCTATTTTATTTGTGCAGGGAAACATCAACTGATATGATTTTGGAATGGTATGTCCCTCAGGTGTGACAAAAAGAATCCCTACCCCCGAGCCATGTTGCATGTAAGATCCATCAAAGTACAATGTCCATGATTTCTTAATTGTTGCTGTGAAGATGTCTGCATCAGGAAATTCAATGTGCATTGGGTTTTCTTCTTGTAAAGGTGCTTCGGCCAACTGATCTGCTATGACCTGTCCTTTTATAGCTCTTCGATCTACATAGTGAATGTCAAACTCACTTAAGATCATTACCCATTTTGCAAGTCTTCCTGTTAAGGTACCATTGCTTAAGAGGTATTTTAGTGGATCGATTTTGGTTATCGACTTAACTGTATGAGCCAACATATAGTGGCACAACTTTTGAGAAGCAAACACTACTGCTAGGCAAGCTTTCTCAATGAAAGTGTAGTTTAGTTCATGACTTGTTAAAGTTCTACTGATATAGTATAGGGATCTTTCTTTTCCTGTAGAATCCTCCTGTGCTAGTAACGCTCCCAAAGATACTTCTGTTGCTGAAATATAAAGTATGAGCAGTTTTCCTGGAATTGGTGGAATTAAGACTGGTGGATTTATGAGATATTGCTTGATCTGATTGAATGCTACTTCACATTTTTCCTCTCATTTGAATGGGACATTTTTATGCAATAGATGTGTAAATGGTAAGCTTTTGTCTGCCAGTTGACCTATAAACCTCCTGATGGATTGTAATCATCCTTGCAGTGATCAAAGCTGACTGATATTTTGTGGTGGCGACATGTCCATTATAGCTTGTACTTTTCTTCGATCAACCTCTATGCCCTTTTCTGAAACAATGTATCCCAGGAGTTTTCCAGATGTGACGCCGAAGACACATTTCTTTGGATTGAGTCGAACATTGAACTTCTCCATTCTGATAAAGATCTTTGACAAGATTTCTAGATGTCCTTCTCTTGTGTTGGATTTGGCCAATAAATCATCCACATAATCTTCCATGAATGTATGCATCATATCATGAAAAATAATGGTCATTGCTCTTTGATAAGTTGCTCTTGCATTCTTAAGCCCAAATGGCATGACATTCCAATGATAGGTACCCCAAGGGCACGTGAATGTTTTTTTATTTTGATCCTCTGGTGCAATCTTTATCTGGTTGTATCCTAAAAATCCATCCATTAATGAATACATTGCATGGCCAGTAGTTAAATCAACAATCATATCTATGTTTGGCAAAGGGAAGTCATCTTTGGGACATGCTTTGTTCAAATCTCTAAAATCTGTAGAAATTCTAATCCTTCCATCCGGCTTTGAAATAGGTACAATATTGGAGATCCATTCTACATAGTCAATAGTCCGAATGAATCAAACATCTAAAAGCTTCCTTAACTCTTCTTTAACCAATAATGCAACATGTGGATGCATTTTTTTGAGTTTTTGCTTCACTGGTTTTGCCCCTGCGTTTATAGATAGATGATGCATTATCAGATTAGGATCTAACCCTGGCATATCAGCATATGACCAAGCGAAGTTGATTTGATTCTCCTTCAAGAACTTCATGAATTTTAGTACTTCTTCTATTGTTAATGATGCTGCAAGTTGCAAGATTTTTGGCTGCTCTGCTGTACTTATGTTGATTGATTCTGTGGGCTCAATCAAAACGGAAGATCTTTCTTGATAATGTTTGGGAAGAGTGTCAAGTTTCTCATCCTTCAGTGCCTCAAAAAGGTTTTCACCGTCGGATTCGTTCTTTATTTTTCTCTTGTTGTGATCTACCACTTCTGTTTTTTGGTTTTCACAGATAGATCCATCTTTTATTTCATTTATTTTGCAGCTAAGATACTTGACACCCTCCTTATCAAAATATTGAGTATGAGATTCCTCGATGGAACAATTGTTTTCTTCATTAGATGAACAAAGGAAATTTACAATATCCTCATCATCATGGAATGTAGGGATATGGATAAGTGCATCGTTGTCCCAATCAATAAGTTCTGGATAGATTAAAGGCATGGAATCATTAGGTTGGGTAAGGTCTTGAATTGTCAAAGTCATTAAATGGTTGTCATTTTCATGATGGACAAGGTCTATAATGGTATTCTCCTGTCGATTATCAATTTTGTTAAAATTTGAATCATCCTCACTTGAGTCATGATCGCTTTGTAAAACATAATCAAGTGGAGGCCTTGAGCCCTCCCCTTGTAAGAACGTGGGTGAAAATTTGTGTATGACATCCACCCTTTTCTCTATTAAGAATGTATCATCAGAAACATCATCCCATTCGTATTCATTGGAATCAGTGTCTGAACTGTTCTGCAATTGGAAAACTGATCCATAAAATTTTTGTAGAGTGACAACTTCATGGGGTTTATCTGAAATTGATTCTCCTTCATGAGTTTGTTGTACTTGTTGTGAAGTTGACTCTACATTTTTACCATATCCAAGTCCTATTTTATCTTTTGGATGTATTGAAATAGGTTGAATTGGCTCAATGATTCCTTCTTTTCTTTTTCCTATAGGACCATTTCCTTTATAGGCCATTCTTTGCATGATGGTATACCCTTTGCCATATTGTTTGGTAGGTAAATTGATGTGCAAGAGAGATTCATCTTCATCTTTGTATAGTTAGCTTAGGATGTCCCTATCTTCAGCTTCTTCCTCAGTGGTGTTAGCTTTAATGAATTGTCCATTGAACTTCATGATTGGCATAGAAGCTTGAGATGTAGATGATGTTGCAATCTTTTGATTTAATAGGGTCGGCTGACCATGTGACCTCGGAGAAGGAGGTAAACTAGAAAGAGATAGTGAATATTCGCCTACGAGCCTTTGTCTTTAAAATGTAGCTTAGTGTCAAGATTCTTTATCAATTCTTGTAGTTGGCCTTGTAGATTGGAAGAAGAAGCAGTAAAAGCTTCCCTATTGTGTGGCACAAAGACATCTTGAGTTGCTTGCAGATTTGAACAAGTTTGGATGCTATTGTAATTAGCTTGTATAGTTATTTCTTGTCCATCATATGGAAACATGAGGCATTGATGGTACGTTGATGGTACTGCCTGCATATCATGAATCCATGAATGACCTAAAAGTATGTTATAGGAAAGATCACGATCTAGAACCTAACAAAAGGTATTTTTCACAATAGGTCCCACTCTGATAGGTAGCATTATCAGTCCTTTAGAAGCTCTTTCTTCATCATCATATGCCTTGATAGTTATTTTTCTTCTTGGATCAATGGAATTTTCTGATATTCCTAAGGCATGTATTAGCTTTAAGGTACAAATATTTAAACCGGCTCCTCCATCTATCAAGACACGTCTGATTCGATGTTTATGGATCATGACTTCAAGATAAAGCGATGAATTATGCGGATGTGTCATGGAGGCATCATCTTTTTTGGAGAATGAAAGACAAGTGGGAGAAGACAAATGTCCCACCCTGGCTTGAAATTTTTTTACATCTAGATCAGTGTCGACAGTTGTGTTTACAAGAGCTTCTTCTAAAATATTTTTGTGTATGGGGGATATTTTGAGAAGTTCAAGGATGGAGATTTAAGCTGATGTTTTTCTCAATTGATCAACTAAATTATATTGACTTGGAAGAGGAATAGATGCCTTAGATGAACTTCCTTTTAAGACTACTTTTGCTTGTCCTCTCATATTCACATTAACCTGTTGATATTCTTGTTTTTCCTTGATTTTGATAACATTAGCCTGTTGATCATCTGCATAGATGTGGTGGATTATGTTGTCTTCAACATTATTTATGCTTTTCGCTTTGCTATCTGATGGTTCCCCCTTTTGATAGTTTGGTAAAGGATCATTGAATGCTTGATGATCGTCATTGGTATGATGTCCTTCAATTTTGATAGTGCCATTGTCAATCAAATCTTGTACTAGATTTTGCAAGGCTTGACAATTATTTGTTCTATGACCTTTACATCAATGATAATTGCAATAATATGTGTCATTCCACAATTGTGGTTTGAATCGTGGCTCAAAATCTCTTTGTGGTGGTAAGGTGATAACCTTATTATCGAGAAGCTCTTTGAGAGCAGACTCAAGACATTGACCCAAAGTGGTAAAATTCCGTCAATTTGAAAAGAATGAAGATCTTGTTAGATTTGATGTTTGGGTATTGCCAAGATTGTTATTGAAATTACCACAATTATCCTTGTTGTTTTGATTGGTCATGCTTTCTTGATTGGAGTTTTGTCCTTGTTATTGTTGTTTCCTTGTTGGTTGGTATTTCCTTGTTGGTTGTTTCGTGGAGCACTTGATAAGTTGAAGATAGATGGTCTTGTTCATAGATTGTTTGCATCCACTATACCATCATTGAAAACAATTTTATTTCTGTTCCAAAACCTTTTTTTATCATTGTTGTTATGGTTGGATGAACTCAGATTATCAAGCTTTATTACTCCTCTTTTGACTAAGGCCCCTTCAATGGTGATTGCGTTTTCAATCAATTTTTCAAAGTTAGGAGGACAATGAAGATTAAGCCTGTAGCTTAATTCTTGATCTAGGCTATTCATGAAGATATCCATCTTTTCCTTTTCAGGAATAGGATGAGAATATCGTGCAAACAATCTTCTCCATCTTTGCAAAATCGTAGTGAAGGATTCCCCTACTTTTTGTTTCACTTTACAAAGATCAAGCATAGTTATCTGGTGTTGGATGTTGTAGGCGTATTGTGATATAAACTGATTTATTAACTCTTCAAAGGTTTTGATGGGGGGAGTGATGTTTGAAAGCCACTCCATGGATTTTCCACCCAAACTTCGTGGAAACAATCACATTAAATAGGTATCTTCATAAGCGAATTCTAGACTCATATTTCGGAAATCTCTCACATGTTCAATGGGGTCAGTTTTTCCATTGTACCTATCAAATTTAGGGATTTCACAATGTTTTGGAAAAGGGATCATTTGAAGACTCCTATCAAATTGGTAAGGAGATATATCATCGAAAACATACTTCTTTATTGCACCCCCTTGCATTTCCTTTATTTTCCCTTGTAATTCTTTTATCTGTTGAGTAAGGGCACTAAAATCATTAGGAGGAGTTTTAGGATTCTCTTTAATCCCTTCTATATCAAAATCGGAAGGTAACTTAGCTCCTTGATTAGCTAATGAAAGAAAATATCTTTCTTTGTTTCATTCTAAAAGTCTTTCTATAAAAGTATGGAATTGTGGATATTGCTCTGCTTCTTGAAGTTTTTCTTCTGTTATCTCTTCGATATGAAATGGATTCTCTTCTTTCTCACTATTATCACCCATTTTTCTTGTGGTACTTTCTCTTTCATCTTTTTCTATGTGCTTTCGAGTTCTCATGACAACAGGCATAAGCTTTGCCCCAAATTCTACTAAGTTTTGATCAAGAGAATGAAATAGTGCAATTTTTGTTGATGGATATGAAAGTCAGGATAGAATGAAGATTTCTATGACTTAAAAGATTTCTAGTCTTTAGCTCGTGTTTTCCCTAATTGAAAGGATGAAAATCCTGTTGGTGGGAATTTAAGCAAAAGATCAAGAAAAAATGATTTTGCACTTTATGAAGTTTGATCGTAGCTTTGTAAAAAGATGGATTTGTGATAGATGCCTAATGTGATTGAGTTCTCTATTGCAAAAATTGATTTGGATGAGTAGAATATTCAATTGCAGGTTGGGGAATATAACAAAAATGAATACGCTGACCATGGTTGTGCCTTTGAGAAAGGGCTCTTCTTTGAAAGAAAGCTTGTGAGTGTAATGGTTCTACAACATAATCATCAGTGAAACCTCTAACACAGTCATGATATCGATGGATAAAGGTTCTATGTTTAAGTAAAACCTTTCGACTTTGGTACAAGAATCATCTTTTCTTCAATAGTTTCTTGTAGCTAAGTGGTTTCTTTGGCTTTTTGATTCGTTTGAGAATGGACTTCTTGACAAAGGTTGTGGATTTCCAATCTCTTAACATGAGGGTAATCAATGTAATTGTGAGTTTTGGATTATCTTTATTGAATTAATTTTTTGAAGACACATCAAGCACTTTGAAAACAATGGTTTTTTTTTTAAGTCCTATACTAAACATCAAGTGTATGATCAAAATGTTTGTCAAAAATTGTTTTCACAGGTTTTACACATGAAAAATAGTTCAAGCATACTCACTCTTAGTACTCAAGTAGGTCACCATAGTAATCAACAACCCACATCTTAAAATTGTGTCTACTCACATAGCTGTGTCACCCCCAAAGGGGTGCCCATGTTTTTGTCTTTTCCAGGCATGTACTCAGAGTGACGAAAGTGGATACTGGATCCCTTGAGTAAATGGTCCTTGGTAGTTATATGGTGAGTATCTTGGGGGTAGATTCTTCCCTCCCTTGCACTGTGATTATTATGGTGTTCAAAAACTGACTTTGGTTAGATACTACACTAAGTTCCTAGTAAGGGTTTCCGTTCGGTGCGGCAAATGATATACTCCCTCGAGAGACCTCCCAACCTTTAGAAAAAAGGCTTTGGGGATGGTTATCAATGCACACTACCGTCGAATGGGATTTTCATCAACCATCCGTATTTGATTAAAGTGGGTTGGAAAATTTGGCTTTAGTTGTTCCCACTTAGGTTGTTCCCATAGGGTGAGTACTTTTTCCCACTACGGTAGGCCATCTAAAAGGTATTATCAAAGCTTGAAATTGCATAAAATGAAATAGATGAGTTTGGCATTTTGATCACCCAGTTAAGGGGAGAGCATAGGCCTATCACCATTTTAATCAAAGCAAACAAGAGTTCAATTTTAAGCCCAAATGAACAATTTTCTATGCTAGGTGAAGATATTGCTTCACAAAGACATGGAGTTCCTTTTAGTCCAAAATAGAAAATGAAGTGACTATCCTAGGATTGCTTGATTTTGAATTAGGTGACTATCCTAGGATTGATTCATTCCAAGTAAAGCTCTTACTGGCCACGGTCGCGTCGGATCTAGTCAAATCATATTTAAGTTACAGATTACAATTGCAAATTTTGAAAATCTATGCTAAAAAAAAATGCACTAAAACAGACATCAAGGGTGCTGAGGAATCCCTTAGGGGTGCTAAGGAATCACTTACGGGAGTTGAGGAATCACTTATGGGCGCTGAGGAATCCCTTACGGACGTTGAGGAATCCCTTGTGGGCATTGAGGAATCCCTTATGGGCGCTATAATAAAGTTAAAGAGCGCTAAACTGGGTGTGAATTGCGCTAAAGCGTGTTTAATGTGCTAATACGCTCTTTTAGCTGTAACCTGTCAGAAAAACCTGCAAAAAGATGTTAAAAAAATGGGGCAAGTGCCCCACAGTGGGTGGTAAAAAAATGTGTGTGGGAAATGTTAGTATCAAAGTAAGATAAAATAAACACACCAATGCAACATTAAACTAAAGAAAGCTAAATTAAATATGAAATTCAAGAATTCAAACAGAGCTTCTTCAAAATCATTCCATTGTTCTCTATCTCTAGGGATTTGCTTGAAGTTGCTGCTCTCAGATTGTGTAAGCAAAGCTTCTCATAATGGTAACTTGCAGAATGAGTATGCAAAGGGAGAGTACTTCTCTATCATATATGTTGGTGGAGTGAAATGTTTGTATACAGATATGCACAGAGGCTGTAGATTATACACAGGGGCTGTGGATTATGGATGCAATTGAGGCTATGATATGAGGATGATAGGCCATGATATGGAATGTTAAAATGCTAAGCTATGCTATGCTAAAATCTAGAATGCTATGGATGCTAAAAGACTGTGCTATTGCAAACTGGCTATAATTTTCCTGTATGAAAGCTTCTCTATTTTCAAAGACCCGACAACCCTTTTTATAGATTTTCACAGGCAAGAGCCTGGCTAGCAAAGATCAATGGCTGTGAGATTGTCTGGTAAATTTGAATGGTGAGAGATGGAGAGGTTGAGAGGAAGATGGAAGGTGTTGGGAGGTTGGAGAGAAGAATGGAGGTTTGTCTTCAACCCACGAGAACAACTTTGCTCAGAAATAGAGAAATTAATTTTCTGTTTTAAAGTTTGTTTCACGGTTGTTGAAGATAATCCATATTAATTAAATAATTAAATTTATTTAATTTTATATGAGTTTGAGGATTTAAAATATTTTTGAAATATTTGATGTGAATGGACATTAGAAGATTTAATTAAATATTTGGAATATTTAATTGCGATGTGACTTTAGAAGAATTAATTAAATATTTAGAATATTCAATTGTGAATAGACTTTTAGAAGAATTAATTAAATATTTGGAATATTTAATTGTGAATAGACTTTTAGAAGAATTAATTAAATATTTGGAATATTTAATTGTGAATAGAATTTTAGAAGAATTAATTAAATATTTGGAATATTTAATTGTGAATAGACTTTTAGAAGAATTAATTAAATATTTAATCTTTATTTGAATAAAATATTCAAGCCAAGATTATATGATAATTAATATAAATAAATCATAATGTTTATTTAATTAATTAAGAAATGGATAAGAAAAGTGATTAAATAAACTTATTTATTTAATCGAAATGAAAGAATGAACAATATAAATAAATTCTTTAAATTTATTTATATGCAGATTGAATTTAGAGACTTAATTAAATATTAAAAATATTTAATTAATTACCAGACTATTGTGATGTGACCATTTTTAGGTGTATACATGGTGTAATAGTATTAGTTCCTTGTTTAAAAGTATTTTAAATTTTCGTTCACTTTTAGGTGGTGGACGGAGATGAAACTTTAGTTTTTGTAACTTGTAAGGCCTCTTGCATTTGCTAGATTCACCCTTCTCTCGAATTGAAGGAGGAGGACCCAAAGTGATCCTCTCATCCTTGTCATTGTTATTAAGAAAGGGTTGCTCTCAAGGAAGAAGGACATTTAGATTAGGAGGGGAATCAAAGATCACTATGCCATCATCACGAAGCATTGATCAAATATTCTCTAGGAGACTTGTTGTTATGAGAGGGATCATGATATCCTAACCCCATTGTGTTTTCATCTTTTGAAGTTTTCTCTAAGATTTAATGAATTCCATGCTCAATTTTTGTGTCACATCCTTGTTTTCTCAAGATTGTGAAGCCTTTTCTATATGTTTCTTCAAGTTTGATTGGAGTGTTTGTTACTTTTTTATCATAAAATGCTTTTCTAGAAGAACTAGGTTCACCTGTTGTAGGGAACTTAGGTTCAACATTTGTTTGAATATGTAAGTAACCAAACATCTCAGGAGGTGGCATTGTAGGAGGATTTGGTTGGTTCATGGATGGATAAAATGAGGCATTAGCTTCAAGGTAGTCAAGACAATCATTTAGGAACTTATGGATGCTAGGATCATCTTCTCCAATGATGTCAACATCATGAGGGAATGCATGACGAGTTGAAGGAGCATGCGTAAGTTCAATGTCATTAGGATCAGTTCCAAACACACAACTTGACACATCCAATAAGGACTCTAATGACATCCAAATCTTATTAAAACACACACCCATGATGCAAATTGTATGAAAGTAAACTAGATGCAATGAATTGAATGAAACAATAAATTTGGAAACTGAAACAAAAAGGAAACAACAAAAAATAGAAATTCAAAAACATGAACTGGAAATGACATAAATTGTAGTGAAAATTATTCAACTGGACTGATTCGCCAAGGGTGGTGAATGAGTCTAGGTAGTGGTTTTTTAGAAATTTTTTAGAAATTTTAAATTTTTTTTATTCTTTTTATTTTTTTAGATGCAGATGATATGAAAATGCATAATTTTACTGATTTTTAATGAAAATAAATGCAAAAATTTAAGCTAAGTGAATGTTTCACTAATGATAATTTTGAAACCCTGGAATGCAACTTAACTAATGAAAAATGCAATGTAATGTTAATGTAAGCTATTCCTAGGATGTGAATGCACACCAAATTAGAATTATGATGTTCAAAAGTCAGGTTCACCAAAATGTGGACAATGGAAATGGAATGCACAACTTCCTTATTCACACCAAAAGGAGGATGAAGTAATATGGATTCGATTTCACAATGCTCACACTCAAGAACAAACCCTTAAGATTCCAGTGCAAAGAAGATTGAAAATTTTCAAAGGGGATTTTCCTCAAGGATAGAAATTGATAAAAGAGACTAACTGCTAATGCAAAACTTAGAAAATGCAAGATGTTTGAAAACAAGCTGTGATATACAAAATAACCTATAAATGCAAGTAAACTATAACAAAAACTTGTGAAATTTAAAGTGTACACCTGGAGACTGGAGAAAGAAGGAATGGAGCTCTGGAATCCTAAAGAATTAACTATTGATGCAAACTAGGACTCATATGCCAAGCTGGGTGACTTAGTTCTGCTTTCTAGAAAACTCTACCGAAACAGGTTTCGGGAAAATGGGTACTTAGAACTTCAAAATCTCTGTTTAGGCCTGGTAGTGGGACTCATTTTCCACTGATGGTGAATCAGTCTACTTCCATATTTATAAAAATTGAAAAGTGGAATATGTATCCCTTAGTCTATACTTCCACTCTTGGTTCAGATCTAGGTCTGAAACTATAAAATTCAACCTGTAAGTGTTCTTAAAGCTTCTCCTAGGGTTTTAAAAACTTTGAATGACTTTGCTAATTTGATGGTAAGTTTTCCAATCTTTCTCTTTGAAAAATCTACAACCTATTCTTGCAAATTACATGCAAAGAGAGGGAAAACATGTTGTAGGGTTAGTGAATAGGGGTTTTCCTTGGTCAAACCCCAGAATGGTAATTAAACCCTTGAAAATGAAATTAAATATGGAAAGAGAATGATCTGAATGAACAAAAGAAATGTTACAACTCACCAAACATGTAAAATAGGGCCTATTAAAGCATAATAAAGGTCTAGTTATAAATGAAAAGCTTAGAAAAGCATGAAAGTTTGTTACAGCACTTTAAAGCACTTTGAAATAAGGCGTGGTAAGTGATTAAAAGAGGTTATTTAGGTGAAATATATTAATAAGATCCTAGAAAAGTGTGAAAGTGTGTTACAAAACTTTACAACACTTAAGGAAGGCATCATAAAATTCTTATCAATTCACAAGGGCCCAAGACCTAAGGTGAATGTGTTGACCATATTACAACATTAAATCAAGGAAAAACTAAGCCAACATCCACAAGAAGGACCCAAACAAGATAGAAAAAGTAGAAGGGTTACTTTTTCATTGTTCACACAACTTAGACATTACTTTCCATCAAGATGAGTTACCTTCGCTAGAAGTACAAAAATAAAATGAAGCTTTCATGATAATAACACAAGTGTTAATACAACAAGGATAAAGAGAACCCTTGTTGATGATGGCTCAACCCTTAACGTATGTAGCATAATCCTTTTAGATAATTTTGGAGTAGACAAAAGCCAAATTCAACCTGACTCTTTATCTATTCATGGGTTTGATGACATAGGAAAACAACTACTTGGTATGATTAAATTAACTATTATAGTTGGAAAGGTTACATTGCAAACTCTAGTCCATGTTATCCCTCACAATCTTTCATATAATCTTCTTTTAGGTAGGCCATGGATTCATGAGATGAATGTGATTCCTTCTACCCTTCATCATAAAATGAAGTATGTCTCCATCAACAAAGTACAATCAAATCTGATCCTGAGCCTTGCTGTGCTTTACTCATTGAGAATAAGGAAAATCCTTAGAAAACATTGACACCAACAACACAAGTGGAACTTGTGCAAGAGAAAGAAAAAAAAGAATATTGAAGAAGTTATGTAGTTATTGGAAGATGATTGGGGTTCCTTAGATTTCACACATACATTCATGAGAGAATAAAATATAATAACAAAAGATTCTAAAAAAGGGAAAAGAAAAAGTGGTAATGTTGACATAAAATTCAACAGAATCTTTGAAAGCATCCACTTCAACTACTTTAGAAGAAAAGACAACATACATGATAAACTTTGACGAAGTTGATTATGAACAACCATCGAATCTGAAAGAAATGGAAAAGCTTTATGGAAGAGGTTATGAACTTATGAAACAACTTGGTTATAGTGGAAAAGGATGTGGTGCTAAAGAGAAAGGTATATGTGTCCCTATAGAGCCTAATACACAAGAAACAACTAGTGGTCTTGGTTATTATCCCTCGAAAGAAAAAAACAAGCCTTCACTCAATATCAACACTCTTAGAAAGGATTATTTTAAGACAACTTTAACCTTGGTGCATCTTGAACTAATAGAAACTAGTGGTCTTGGTTATTTTCCTTTGAAAGAATTGAAAGAATTAAATAAATCTTCGCTTAATATGAATGTCATCACGCAAAACACTAATGCTTGGAGTTCATTAGATTTTACACCCTCCTTGTTTCTAAAGAGTTTTGTGTAAGCCTGACACCTTGTACTAAGCTAGAGATATCTTTGTCACAAATTAAAGAAACATCTTCTACTATTGATCAAGAGAGTATCTTGCCAAGACTCCTCCAAGATCATTTGATATCTCTCCATCCAAGAACATGAAAGAAATTTTACAAGAGCAAAGAAATTTTACAAGAGCAAAGAAATTTTACAAGAGTTCATTTTGTGCATATCATAGAGTTCATGATCATTTTACTAATGAATGTAAGGCTTTGGGTAATAAAATTCAACATCTTAAGGATTATGGTGCTCTTCCTTGTGTTGCAGCACCTAGTTCCTCTAATTGATACCTATTTTTATTCTATTATGTTTCTCATCAACCATCTTGGCTCATCCTTGTCTTGCACTAAGTGGGGTAAAGGGGTGAGGAAGCCTTGTCCTTGTATGATGCTTGTCATTCTCTCTTTTGGCTAGTTCGCTGCCTCCCATGTATATATAAGAGAAATCTTGGGATGCAGATGGCATGCCTTAAGTTGGCTCACATTTGACATACTTTAGTTTTATATTATCTTTAGCATTGCATTATGGGGGAAGCCCCTTTCCTCCCCCTTCCTTTTCATGATGTAGCTTCATTCGGGAACATATGACTTGGCATAGGGTTGTCTGAATAAGTTCTCATGAATATTGGCTACTTTAAAGAAAATTACTCACAATAATGGTGCCAACAATTTCTTTAAAGTGGGGGCATAGATTGGTATTATCTTTTGACATTCTTCATGCTTCATTGTGCGATTTTCTTTCTTTTGGTGATGTGTCCTTTTCTTGGTGGACTCATTGAGTTTGATTTCCTCTGAGAGCATGATATTTATTTGACTTGTCCTCTCTTGGATATCTGAGGAATGATGTTACCTAGGAAGAGACCTTACATGAACTAAGCAAAATCCCTTTGAACAAACCTTTATTTGCATTTTTGTTGATAAGTGTTTAGCATAATACAACTTGTTAACCTTGTGAAGCTCAAAGTTTCATCTTGTTGCACCCTATTGAAGTTATCAGAGGGATAGCTTTGGTATGGATGGTACGATGACAAGCCTAAATGATGGCATGGTTTTATCATTGTATGGTGATGGGCCTAGACAGAGGCATGAATTTCTCACTAAGCCACTTTTTTGGAGGCTCAACTAGTGGATGACCTAAGGTTGCATTGTCATTTATAGCTGAGGCTTGATCCAAATCAAGTTGGAAAAAAAGTCGAGGATTGATCCACCCTTTTTTATTTTTATTTTTGTTTTTCTTTATTTCAATCTTTGAAATTGTATGTTTGTGTATCTGAACCATAGATTTTTGGGACTAGGAATGCTAGGTCTCTTTTGTTCAATTAGGGTCTTTCACCTAATGAATAGAGATAGATCCCACACCCAAAATCTGGGTGTTTCACTCAATCTAAGATATGTATGATGAAATTGTGTCTAAATGAAATGATCTAAGTGCAGTTATATGAACTAATTGACTGATTATGTATGCAAAACCTAAGATTTATGTAATGTTGGAAAACACAATGATGTTTCCAAACAATGAACTATGAATGAACAAGTGTAAAATAGAATAGAAAGAGGCTGATTAAGAGTGCGCCTGGGTAGGGATTAGAGAATTTGGAATCTTCTAAATGCTATCTAAAATCACAAAAAATCACCAGAGGGACTCATTCGCCACTGATGGCAAATCATTCCTCTCCCAAAATTTTGAGAAATCAGGGGACAATTCTGTAGCACCAGATCTGAGATTGTCTGCTTGTTGGGTTGCCGAAATCAAATTTGCTGAAAATGAACATAATGTATTCTCTAAGCTTGAAATAAGATGTTGAATTGAAACACTTTGTTGACTTCTTGTCCACTTTTCAACACCTAAATTCTTATCAAATCTACATACACAAGTCTACAAACACACATGCAAAAGGGGAAAAATGGTTAACGGTTAGAGTATAGGGATTTTCCTCAAGTGGTCAAATCCCACTTTGGTAATCAAACCCTTAATTGAGAAATGGAATGAAATAAGAAAGGAATGATGAATAAACAACATACAAATGTCCTAAACTCACCACAACCTTGTTGAAGAAATTTGAAGTTATGTCAATGGCAACTCTTGAATGCTTGATTGATGCTTGATTATAGGATGCAAAGTAATCAAATGCAAGTTGAATGCTTGAATGAATTAGAAGATTGTAGGAGATCTGAAAATAAGGAGAAAAACACTTATTTATACAATCTTGTGCCTTAGTAACCCATTGATACCTCATCATAGGCTGACATCAAGTAATTTTGAATAAAAACTCGAAAGGAAATTTGAAATATTTTGAATTTGGAGCCAAAAGGGACTCATTCGCTACCCATGGTGAATGGGTCCCACCTTAGGCTTGAAAGTGGGTGTCGGGAATTAAGTCACATTTAATGTTATTTGTTGGGATTACATTCAAAAACACACTTTATTAAGCCCTATAGGGGCATAAAGGGGTCAAATAAAGCATAAGAAAGGTGTAAATAGTGAAATTATGCCTAGAAAAGTGTGAAATCTTGTTACAAGACTTTACAACACTTCAAAATAAGACTTGATAAGCGACGAAAAGGTGATTTTTAGGTGAATTATAATAAGTAGAGTCTCGAAAAGTGTAGGAATGTTTTACAAAACTTCACAACACCTTCACAAGACATCATAATTTAAATTTTAAAGACCTAAATGTGCATATTCAAGCCATATTGCAACATTAAATCAAAGAAAAATGGACCAAGAATCATGAGAGAAATACCTAAAAGACCACAAAATTGACAAGGGGCCATTTTTCTATGACATATTTAGCCCCCACTTTGGTGAGAGGATGAGCTTGCTTGAAAGTCACACTAAAGTAGCTATTCAAGAGAGATCCGAGTGTACAGATGCAGATGACAAAGAATGACAAAGATCAAGAAGGAAATCAAGCCCCAAGGATCAAAATTCTAAGTGAAACCATCAAGATACACAATCATGCAATGGAAAGAAAGAGAAAGATGAAACTGAAAAGGTGGAAAAAGCATCGATTGTTTGTCTAGCTAGTTGTGGACTAGATCTAGGCTATTTGCTTGGAAAGGAAATGCATACTCACTCTGGGGTGACAGAACCCTTGGATATCCACTAGGTGAGAAATCCATAACATACTCACTCTGGGGACACAAAACTACTGATTGTCCTGGTAGTGAGAAATCCCAAAGGTGAAGTACACATGCTAGTTGGTATGCACTCACTAACACGTAGGTGGCTATGGGGAAATTTGTGCCACTAGATGGGCTTCTTGCTCAACCATATCATTTAAGTTATACCTCCTGATAAATTTAATAAGGCGCCACAAAGGAAAATGATTTTTGAGATCTATGAAGTAAGAAAAACTTTGTATGCTTGACACTCATAGACATTGTTAATGCAAAATAGTGTAAGGATTGTTCAAAGGGATTTTTCTTAATCTGTGCAATGTCTCATCTTAGGGAACATCATGCTTAATGTCTCCAAGAGAGGAAAGAAGTTAAAATGGTCTCATCTTGTTTTCAAGAGAGGATAAGTGCAATTTCTCATTCTAGGTAACATTGTTCCTAATGCTTCCAAGAGAGGAAATCACAAGAAAAAGAAAATCACACAATGTAATGTGAATGGTGATGTATGCTCCCACTTTAAAGTGGTTGTGAACACTAGTATTGTGAGAAATTCCTTTAAAGTAGAAGAAGAGGAAATGAGAGCTTACTCGGAAAGCCCTATGCCAAGTCATATGTTTTTGAGAAGCTACGTCAAGAAAAAGGGCAGTATGTCATATGTGAGCTAACCTAAGGCATGTCATCCACATCCCCAACTTGATCTTATGTATTCATGAAAGGTTAAAAACTAGCCAAAGGAGGAAAGCACAAGTGACATACAAGGACAAGGCTATCTAACCTCTTGCCCCCACTTAGTGTAGAAGAAAGGTGAGCTGAAATGAGTGATGAAATGCATGCTAGAGTGGAAATCAATATCAATTAGAGGAATTAGGTGCCCCCATATAACGTGCATGCAAAACTCCTTAAGATGTTGGATTATATGACTCAAAGCATGACATTCATTAGTGAAGTGACCAAGAACTCTATGATAAGCACAAAATGGAGTCTTGTAAGAGCATTTCTTTCGAGTTCTAGGGGGAAGGGTGATCATGTGATCTTGGATTAGTCTAAACAAGATGCATGCTTGATCAATGGTAGAAGGTGGTCTTGTGGCACATGCATCAAAGATACATCTTGCCTACTATGAGGTGTCATATCTTCACAAGACGCTTTAGATTGTGGGATTTTGTTCTCACTCTTACAGGAGGAGGGAAAATCATAAAGGTTTTGTGAGATGACATTGACATTAAGTGAATGTGTGTTTATTTGTTTTATGTTTGGTAAAGGATGATGTTCAAGACCACTAGTGTTGAGGAATTTGGTTAAGAATAATTTAGGAGTATGTGTTGTGAGATTGGTGATGTTGAGTGAAGGTTTGTTAAGCTCGATCAAAGGACAATAACCAAGTCCATGAGTTGTTTGTTGTGTGTTAGGATCTATAGGGTTGTAGATACCTTGTTCTCAAGCACCACATCATTGGCCACTGTATCCAAGTTGCTTCATGAGTTCATAACCTTTTCCATAAAGCTTCTTCATCACTTTTGGATTGAGTGGTGGTTGGTCATAAGCACCGTCAATGGTGACTATTTATTTTTCTTCTTTTTCTAAAGTGGTTGAGGTGGATGCTTTTGAAGGGTCATCTATTGTTTCATTTCCCCTATTTCAATCTTTGTGTATGATCTTGTACTCACCCATGAAGTTATGTTCAAAATCCAAAGAACCACAATGATCGTATGTGGTCGCGCCCACAAAAGGATATAAAAGTCATGACAAATCCTAACCTAGGAATTGGACATTCCAATAGGCAACTAATATCTTCTTCTGGTTGTTCATTTACTTTGTCAAACTAGGGAACATATACTTGAAATGGAGCAGCATTGTATGTGCACTAAGAACCAGTTTTAGTCACGATTTACCAGAAATGAATGTGTGAATGGAATTCTACTTATGCTATAGGAATGTAATGCGAAGCCTTCTAAACTTAATCAAAGCAGAAATTATAACAACTATAGCTAAGAAACAAACTATGAATTGGCCTTATGCTGTAGGAACAAACACAGGGATGGATTCTCGATGCTGCACGAACAATATAAGACTGAGTTTGCACTGAAATTTTCCAGAATGAAATCTAACTTATGATCAACATGAAATAAACAACTAACTAACTAACTACAGATACTTACTAAGTGGGACCCCTTAGCAAGAATCAACTAGTTATGCAAGAATTGAATTTAGAACTTCATCAACTTTTATTCATAACTCGGAATGATATACATTGTTCTGCTCATATGAAAACTAGCACAAAACTCTATCTCTTATCATAATACTAACTTTTACATACTCTACTTCTTATTATCACACTAACTTTTACATGCTATGCTTTCTCACTCACGTAGGAGGAACACTTATTTAAACTAGAAAAGCAACTGACTACCTAACTCTAACAGAGAAAGACGTGGACATAAATGTATCTTGAAACCGAGGAACAAACTTCTCATAAATGAAAACATATCCATTGAACACGATCCAGAGAGAATCTAGCATTCCACTCTTTCCAAATTAATGATCATTTAAGATTCTTCCCAACAACCAGGTTAAAGAGTCTTCGTTGGAACAACTTCCTCGACACTGTGTTGCAAATGGACTTTACTGCAAGGCTGAAGTCTGATGCGCTTGACTCGTTCATGCTCCCTTCAACAACCTGCGATGCACAAGGTGACAAAGCCGAAAGAAAGCACTCGTGGAAAGCAACACAATACACTCATTAATCACATATTAAATCTATTCCATTATTGAAAAACCATATGCATTATATCAGTCATTCGGGAAGTCAAATAGGGTAATTAATAAGACACATAGAGATGTTAGGCTATATGAATATAGGAATGTATTGCTACAGGATACTACCCATTTTTAGATAAAAAGTTTTTAATAAAAGAGTTAAAACATCCATTAACAATAAATCATGATACTCAAATTATGAGCATATCCTAAGCTCATCATCTACCCCCTACTTAACCTTATGGTGGTCCACCAGCATTAAGTTTCTTGGTTGTTTCCTTGAAATCTGTAGGAGCAGTATGGATTTTTGGTATAGTCCCAAATTTATAATAGAAACCTCTGAAATGTTGCCATCCTTCCTATCTGCGGGTTTCTGTATCCTTATTAACATCTGTAGCTCGATAGGGATAAAGTGGCCACATTAAAACTGGAGGTCGAAATGTTATTGGCAACCATAACTTGAATCTCTTCTGAAGACCAAGCTGTATGCACTTTTTTTTCATTCCAAGGGCTGCTTCAAAATTCAGGGGGCTATGTGGCTCAGATTTCCTTAGCCCAACAATCAATTTCTCCCATCTCTTTTCAATTCTGGAAGAGGAAAGCTTCCAAAATAGATACGACTGGCTTTTGAATTCCTCATACACTTGCTTTCTGATATCGAATATTTTTATCCTTTCTGTTTGATTGTTGAACCCATATGCAACAGTTAGCCAAGTTTTCAACATTGTGTATGGATCTGTGCTTTCTGATCACAGTGGTATAGGCTCATCCCTTTTAGCTTCTTCATAGGCTTCCAATTGTCTGCCATAATTAGTTTCATTGGCTGCCCATGACATAAGTGACCTCAAATGAATATCACCAATATAAAAAGTGGATTCCACTCCATTTCAGAGGAAATTATCAATCCATGCAAATAAAATTCACATAAAGAATTCTTCAGCCAGTTGGGGCTACCTAGTATGCATCATAAAATTCTTTGGCTATATGAATAACAAGATCTAAATTCCTTGAAATTCTCATTAATTGAAACCAAAGAAATTGTTCCTTTAGGCACATAGCATAGACCCTAGGCAGTGGTCTACATTCCACAATTTTACCAGTTATTTTCATCATGTCATCCATTTTCTTTTTCATTTCCTAGATTTCCTATTTCTACCTTTCAATTTCTCTTTTCAGTTTTTTCTTCACTTCCTCCCAAAGACTTTGTTGAATTTCAGTCTTGGCTAAGTGGTGGAAACTCAAGGTTTGAAATGTGACCGGCCTCCATGTGGTCCTAAGGTTTTCCAAAAATTCAATCAAAAATGTCCTTTTATAGACAACCATGGCTTGACAAGTTGTAGGGGGTAATGAGGCTTCATTGGATACTTCCAATTGTTCAGGCTATTCTTCCTCTTGCTACAGGATGAATTCCTATTGTTGTGCAGGAGGAGATTGTACTTCCTCTAAAATTTGCTTGGCTGCCTCAGCCAAGTCATCAAGACTTGGCATTCCCCTTTCATTACTATCATGTTGTGCTTCATCAACTTCCATTGGTTCATTTTGCATGTCCTCAGAAACAATAGGTGGACTATGTGGAACATTCTCAGGTACATTATGAGAATCATCATGATTGTAATCTTCAGACTCCTCTGAAATTATTATAACTTCAGGTTGAGCAGACGTTGAGGTGACTTTACATTGTTTCCTTGCTGAAACTCTTTTTGGCAATGTGGCAGCTGCAGGAGGCACTCTTGTGGCTTTCCTCTTTCTGACTTTCCTAGAGGGTTTAGACTCAATAGAGGAAGATGATAGTGAAACTGCAGTGGCAATAGGTGTTGTTGCAGGAGGAACTGCTACAAGAGGTGTTGTAGGAGAGGGACACTGTTGTCTTTGAACATGAGGGTCAGACTCTAGGGTTTGTTCTGCCCTAGATGACTCTCCTACCTTAATTTTTCCTTTTTCTCTTCTACTAGTAGACCTGGTTTGTACTCTGGTAGAGGGCTCTGGTGTGGAGGCCTTAGGAATAGATGCTACAGGGGTAGGTGTTGTAGGGATTGCTCTAGGAGGCTCTGGAAGTTGTAGACCTTTTTGGGCAACAAATTCTTTCCAAGAAAGGGGTGATACATCCCTCAGGGAATGCTCAATCAACAGTTTAATGAGGGCATGATGGGCAATAGAGTTGTCCCTTCCCCTCTAGATTTCATGGGCACTTTGTTTTAAAATATTTAACAAAAAAGTTGGGACATTAATAGCTAACCCATGCCTCATATGGCTCAATAATTTAAAATGGTAGGAATGTAAATAGGAGAAGCATCCCTCATAGGTCAAGTACCTAATTATGAATGCAACATATTTTGAATATGGAAAGGGCAGCGACACTTGTTTGCATCCTTATTTAGAGACCTCCAAGGGTCCATCAATTGGTACTGTAAATTCTGGCCTCGCAGAAACAACATCTGAAGAGAAATTTCCTCCTGCTGCAGGAAGCCCAGTTACTTCAGCAATTCATTCTTCTGTTACAACCACTATCAGACCCCATACTAAAGCTCCCCTTCTAAAAGAGTTCTTAAAAATTCACCAGCAACTTCTTCATTAAAAGAATTTAACCTCAGAAAATAGTTTAGCCAACCACAATTACTAAATGCCTAAACTATTTGAGGATTTTGTGTTAAGAGCTCATGAGCTACAGGCTCATTTCTTACCAATTGACCACCCATATTCGCAAATTACTCCTGCCGAGATTCTAAAAACCAAAACCTTTTCTAAAAATTCAAAAGAAAATTCTTCTGCTTTGCTTCTTTTTGCTTCTCTTGTCCTGTCGTCACTTTTCTCTTCTTTTCCAAGAATGACTCGAAAGATAATTGCATGTAATGATTGTTAGGAACTACTCATATTAAGCAGTTAATGTTGTTTAGGATAAAACACGCAGCCATATTTGGAAAGTAAAAGAAGAATAAAAATATCTTATTAGTTGTGACAGCGACATAAGAAAAGGTTTGAAATGGATTATCTCGCCCCCTACTAAAAATTTGACATGTGTCCACACATATGCGAAAGGATAGGCAAAGAATGGGTGATAATGATTGATATGTACATAGCAGTTGATGAATTAATAAAATAAATAAACAATGTGATAAAAAAAGATATCACGTACCTTTTAATTAATGCTCATACATGTTGGGAAAGATCACATCGCACCATGAAATGATGGTTGGAATAGAAACCATGAATGAGAGTGGTACAACATGATGGATGACATGGAAGAAAAGAGAATGAATGGTGGTGATGGATGGAAAACGGAGAACGTGGATTCCTTTAAAAGGAAACCTTTATTATGGGCATACAACATGGAATTTAAAGAGATGCTGCAGGAGAAAGACCGAAGCATTTCATTGTAGGAAGATCAGTGGCCACATTCGAAACAAATTGCTACATAAATTCATCTTTAGATGCTGGCTTATGATACAACCGAAGATGGTGTCCATTAATTAGTAACCTGAATCGAACTAGATCTATTGTAGCCAATTGCACTGAACCATTCGCAAACACATTTTCTATTTCATAAGGACCAAGCCATCTCATTGTGAGTTCACCTTGATTTTCCTTGTATCTGGAGTCATAAAGCAATGCCCAATCACCGATAGAGAATTGCTTAGTTCGAATATGATTGTCATGCCATTTTTTTATTTGCTATTGGATAGTTTCAGTATGCTGCAGGGCAGCTTTGCTTATTTCATCCAATGCATTCAACTGTAGGAGGAGTTCCTTTTGAGCCTCAGAAATATCAATGTTAAGCTGGAGAGTAGTCCTTAAGGTCTTATGCTCAAACTCAATTGGCAACATGGCAGTCTTACCATAGAGTAACTCAAAAGGAGTAAACCCTGTAGTTGTTTTCCATGTTGTCCTCTAGGCCCAGACTGCTTCAAAAAGGTGGCTGCTCCAATCCTTCTTGTGTAATTGGATTATGTTTGTAAGGATTGCCTCAATTTCTCTGTTGGTAACCTCTGCCTGACCATTAGCTTGAGGGTGATAGGGGCTAGACTTTCTGTGCTTGATCTTGTAATCATTCATCAATGCAATGATTAATTTGGATGTAAATTGAACTCCTTGATCAGTAACAAGCTCCCTTGGGACTCCAAACTGAGTAAAAATCTGCTCATATAGGAACTCAGCAAATTTATTGTCACGGACATGTATCATTGCTTTCACTTCCACCTGCTTGGTTACATAATCAGTACACACCAAAATATATGATTTTCCATTGGATGGAGGATCAATAGGCCCAAAAAAATCCATGCCCCATTTATTAAATGGACTGACTACCACTTGTGGATTCAGGGGAATTTCATCAGACCTTGTTGGTCTCCCCATGCGTTGACATCTGTCACATTTCCTGGTGTAGGCTGCAGCATCTTTGTGTAATGTAGGCCAATAGTATCCTGAATTAGCACTTTTATAGCTATTCTGTTAGCTGCAAAGTTCCCTCCACATGGCTCATCATGATAGGCATGCAAAATGTCATAGGTCTCATCTTCCCTAACACATCTTCTCATGACTTGGTCAGGTCCTATGTAAAATAAATAGTTTGCAATCCATGAAAAGTTATAACTTTTCTCTACCAGTAATTGCCTTTCCTTTGGTGAGAAGTGTGCTGAAATTTTGTTGGCTGCTAAATAATTTGCAATATCTACATACCATGGAGTTTGAGCAGCAATAAAAAATAGATGTTCATCGGGAAAGCTATCATCAATTACCTTAGGAGTGTCAGGTGTAGGTATTTGAAGTCTTGACAAGAAATCAACCACCACATTAGCTCGGCCTGGCTTATCAATAACTGTGATATCAAATTCCCGCAACAATAGGAGCCATCTTGCTAATCTGCAAGATATGGTAGGCTTATTCATGAGGTACCTTATTGCTGCATGATCTGTATGAACAAATATTTGGTAACTAGTGACATAATGTCAAAACTTGTTTAGGGCATACATAACTGCTAGCAATTCTTTCTCTGTGATAGTATAGTTTAATTCAGGGCCTTGTAGGTTTTTGCTAATGAAATATATGGCATGCTCAATGGAATTCTCTTTCTGTCCTAAAACTGCCCCTATGGCATAATCAGAAGCATCTATGTGTATATGAAAGGGTAGACTCCACTTTGGTCCTTAAAGAACAGGTGTCTGAGTAAGTAGGTTCTTAAGTTGTAGGAAAGATTTGTCAGAGGCCTTAGTCCAATTAAATTCATAATCCTTGGTCAATAAGGCATATAATGGACTGGCTATTTTGCTGAAATATTTGATAAATCTTCTATAATATCTAGCATGTCCTAGGAAACTTCTAACATCCTTTTGTTTTGTAGGTAGTGGAAAAGTTAGAATAACTTCTATTTTTGCATGATCAACTTGAATTCCTGCTTGAGAGACATGATGGCCTAAAACAATTCCCTCTTGCATCATCATAAAGCATTTCTCACTATTCAAAGACAAATTTTGCTCCTGACATCTTTTCAATACTTTTTCCAAATTGGCTAATGCTTCTTCATAAGTAACTCCATAATTAGTGAAGTCATCCATGTAGATTTCCATAGAATCATGAGAAATGTCAGCAAAAATACTGATCACTGCCCTTTGAAATGTTGCAGGTGCATTACACAGTCCAAAAGGTAAGATAGAGTAGGAAAATGTACCCCATGGACTGGTAAAAGTTGTTTTGTCTTGATCCTTAGGGGCGATTCTAATTTGATTATAGCCACTATATCCATCCAAAAAGGAGAAATACATTTTCCCAGACAATGAGTCTAGTACTTGGTCAAGAAATGGCAGTGGAAAGTGATCTTTTTAGTTGTTGTGTTCAGCTCCCTGTAGTCTACACAAACTCTCTATTTTCCTCATTTTTTAGGAACAATCACCAATGGAGATACCCACTGACTGTCTGAAATGGGGTAGATAGAACCAGCATCAAACAATTTTTGGAGCTCTGTTTTAACTATTTCCTTGAGTGCTAGGTTTATCCTTCTTTGAGGCTGTCTAATAGGTAAATAGTCTTCCTTAATATAGATCCTATGAGTACAGAGTTGAGGATCTATTCCCTTCATATCCCCATAGGCCCATGCAAAAGCTCTGCATTGATCTTGTAGCATTGTGACTAGGGCAGCTTATTGAGATTGAGGTAGTTTATTATTGATGTTCAGACAGTAGCCTGAAGACACTTCTACTTGCTTGGTAAGATCATTCATGGAGGCTGCTAATAAAGGTGGTGTCTTTATTTCATGTGGAAGCAAGTTGTGATAAACTGCAAGAGATTTAGGTGACAGGCTCTCAGAATTTAGTTGTTGCAGGAAACACTATTGAGGATAGCTATCTGTAGTAGATGGGCTACTCGGACCAGGGTTGGACTGCAAAATGTGTAAAAGCATGTCATCCTCACTCTGGAGCTGTGAAAATGGATTACTTTGCAGCATCATTAGTTGTTCCAATGAATTGAATTCTTCAGTTTCCTCTCCTAAATCTGGCCAAATTGGTTGAGACAAGTCTGGCTGAGGTTGGGTAGGTGGATATAAAGCCAATTTCTTTCTTGACTAGCCATCAGAAATTGTCATATCTCCTGAACGACATCCTAGTTAACCATGGTCTACCTAGGATAATAGGATATCCTCCCAAATTTTCCTTAGTGGAAAATATGGTGAAGTTTGCTGGGTATTCCCAAGACTCAAGGATAACAATAATATCTTCTACCACTCCATTAGGTTTTATTGTGGAACTATCAAGCACTCCATTGTATGCTTGGTCATTACATTGATGGTTGCACCAAGGTTTATCAAAACATTCTTTACTATCTGGCCATTAATATTTATTTTTACCATAGGAATCCCAGGGTCAGTGTCTTTTGGAATGACTATCTTCCCCAACATAATATCTGCCAACTGTCCTAGAACATGGATAGTTTGGGGATCCTTTTTCTTTCTTACTGGTTTCTTTAAACAAGCCTCCTTAATGGCTTTTCCATAAATTGGGACATCTTTTATGGCTTGAAAAAGGGGAATTTGAATGTGTACATTCTTTAGCTGATCCAAAATATCAAAGGTAGGCTCTTCCATAGACTTGGATGTAGTTATTTGCAATCTCTGAGGAAAAGATGGTTTGGCCTAATGCCACAAGATGGGTTCCTTAGGGATAGTATCTAATATAGGTATATGTTCTTCAGGATCAGTAGGTTGTTCAGAGGCAGAGTTTGGAATCTTTGTACTGACAGGCAACTATGGAGTAGGGAGAGTGGTTCCAGACCTGAGATGGATATCATGAATATTCAAGGCATAAGCTGGATACTGATTAGCTTCTGCCAAATGCATAGACTGTTGTTGCTATTGCTGCTTATTATTAGGATTTGGCAATGGTTGAGCAGGTGTAGGGGTTTGTTTTGGAGGGCCAATATTTGCTGCAGGTGCTTCAGGAGGAGGCATGAGAGCCGGAGGTTGTGGCTGTTGAAGCTGCAGTGAGCTAGGAGATTGGTTCTACCATTGTTATGGACTTCTCCATTGAGGATTCTGTTGCTAGTTACTTGGGGGTGGAGTCCACTGTCCTTGTGGCTGCTTCCAACCTCCTTAAAGAGATTGCCATTGAGGACTTTGATAGTTAGGCCAGTGTGATTGAGAAGTATTCCAAGGTGGTGTTGGGCCATTTGTAGGTTTCCATTGGTTATTGTAATTAGAATAAGGATTACCAAAATTCAAAGGGTCTTGAGACATACCTTGTCTTTGAGCCCATAGTCGCCTTTGTGCGACGAAGAATACTTGGTCATCATCACTCTCTACCATCTTAAAGTCATTAGGTAACTGCTTAGCCTCCAGGTTAGCCACCATCTTACATCTGTAGTCACATTTCTTCTGTCTACAATGTGGACAGAACTCAGCCAAAATTGGTTCAGCTTCCTCATGTTTCTTCCGAGCTTGCATAGTATTTAACTGTGTAGCCATATTGTTTATGATATCCTGCTTGAAGTCAGATAGCAAATTTGTGATCTCCATCCATGAAACTCCATTAGTGGAAGACTTTCCCACTGTGGCTTGATGACCTCTACCCTTTTTTGACACATATCTTCTTTATATCATCCCAAGGCAGTTGTGTTATATCTCCTCCTCCCATCAAGTCAAGGGCATCTATACAGGTATCACTGATTCCTCTTAGGAAGAGCAGTTTTTGAGATTCTTCATTGAGAGTATAGTCTGAATTCTTTTTCAGGGAAAACAAGAATCTTTAAATATAGTCTTCCAGGCTTTCATCCTCCTTTTGTTGAATTTTTAATATATCATCACCCTTACTACCACTCTTACAATATTCCTTGTATTTCTCAAGAAATTTTGTTTGCATGGCTGCCCAACTATCAACAACACCTCTTCCCAAACTCATAAACCATCTAAGGGCTCCTACCTTCAAAGTAGCAGGAAACAACTTCAGCCTGTGAGCATCTGAAGTGTAATCATAGCTATGATAGAGGATATCAAACTCAAACAAGAAAGTGTCCAGGTCCTCTGTAACTAGTCCATAGAACTTGGGAAGTAATGAAGAAGGAATATTTTTAAGGTTATCATTATCTTGCTGAGCAATAATGGGGAATTCAAAAGTAGGAGGTTGATTAGGTGGATTACGTGCCATAGTTGCTTGATGGAGTATCAAAGCAAATGGATTTTCTTCAGGTTCTTCGTCAGTTAGATCAAATGGCAGTTCGATAAGTAAGTTCTCAGCATATGGATTGATATCTTGACCTCATCCTTCCTCAAATAGATTATAAGCTGGTTCAGGATTGTTATCAAAGAATGGAAGGTTAGGGAGGAATCTTCCCAGAGTGTCTCTTCTTCTATGCATGCAATAAAATGAATTTTGAAAATGCTTGAATGACAGACTAAACTACTACTAACAATGACTTATGATAGGTTCTTAGCTTGACACCATTCTCGACAATGGCGCCAAAAATGGTCGCACCCACAAAAGGATATAAAAGTCACAGAAAATCCTAACCTGGGAATTGGACATTCCAGCAGGTGACTAATATCTTCTTATGGTTGTTCATTTACTTTGTCAAACTAGGGAACGTATACTTGAAATGGAGCAGCATTGTATGTGCACTAAGAACCAGTTTCAGTCACGATTTACTAGAAATGAATGTGTGAAAGGAATTCTACTTATGCTATAGGAATGTAATGTGAAGCCTTCTAAACTTAATCAAAGCATAAATCATAACAACTATAGCTAAGAAACAAACTATGAACTGGCCGTATGCTATAGGAAGAAACATAGGGATGGATTCCTGATGTTACAGGAACAATATAAGACTGATTTTGCGCTGAAAATTTCTAGAATGAAATCTAACTTATGATTAATAGGAAATAAACAACTAACTAACTAAAGATACTTACTAAGTGGGCCCCATTAGTACGCATCAACTAGTTATGCAAGAATTGAACTCAAAAATTCATCAACTTTTATTCATAACTCGGAATGATATACATTGTTCTACTCATATGAAAACTAGCACAAAACTCTATCTCTTATCATAATACTAACTCTTACATACTCTACTTCTTATTATCATACTAACTTTTACATGCTATGCTTGCTCACTCGCGCAGGAGGAAAACTTATTTAAACTAGAAAAGCAACTAACTACCTAACTCTAACAGAGAAAGATGTGGACATGAATGTATCCTAAAACTGAGGAACAAACTTCTCATAAATGAAAACATATCTATTCAACATGATCCAGAGAGAATTTAGCATTCCACTCTTTCTAGATTAATGATCATTTAAGATTCTTCCCAACGACCCAGTCATAGAGTCTTCAATGGAACAACTTCCTCGACACCATGCTGCAAATGGACTTTACTGCAAGGCCGAAGTCTGCTGCGCTTGACTTGTTCATGCTCCCTTAAACAACCTACAATGCACAAGGTGACAAAGGAGAAATAAAGCACTCATGGCAAACAACACGATATACTCATCAATCACATATTAAATCTATTCCATTATTGAAAAACCATATGCATTATATCAGTCATTCGGGAAGTCAAACAGGGTAATTAATAAGACACATAGAGATGTTAGGCTGCAGGAATATAGGAATGTATTGCTACAGGATACTACCCATTTTTAGATAAAAAGTCTTTAATAAAAGAGTTAAAACATCCATTAACAATAAATTATGATACTCAAATTATGAGCATATCCTGAGCTCATCAGTTTGTAAGTTGTTCATTGTTTTGTTGTGCAGGTTCCACTTGTGTGGTTGGTGTTAATATGTTCAAGGGGTTCTCTTTGGTTTTCTCAAGTTGTAAGACACTATAAGGATCATCATCAACATCGAGTGTGTACACTTTGTTATTATAGATGTATTTCATTTAACGATGAAGAGTCGAAGGCACACCGTTCATTATATGAATCCACGGTCTGCCTAGAATAATGTTATATGAAAGACCATTAGGCATAACAATGATTGGTGTATCCAAGGTGTCCACTCCAACTATAAGAGGTAAAGTGATCACACCAAGTGCTTTTTTGCTTACATTGTCAAATCCCCTGATGGATAAAGAATTGGATTGAATGTTTGATTTATCGACACCTAGTCTATCAAGAAGGTTCACTCCACACACATTAAGAGTAGAACTAGTATCTACAAGAGTTCTCTTAATCACTTTTCATTTGTATTTAGAAATAATCATAAAAACTTCATTTTTGTTTTTCACTTCCAAAGGAGCAAGCTCACTTTGGTGGAAAACAATGTTAGCATTTACAACTTGAATTATGGCTGCTATATCATTTGGTTGCGTATTAGAAGGGACATGAACTTGTTGTAAGGATATTTGGATCATGTTGTGATGGTGAGGGGAGGCTTGAATAAGGTCCCATAATGAAATTTTTGCAGGAGTATTCCTTAGTTGTTCAACAAGATTGTACTCCTTTCCACTAGGAATTCTTTGTAAGATAGATCTAGAGGGGATAGGATTAGGCAAAGGTGAGGGTGTGGGAATTGGTTGAGGATTATTTTGAGTGTTATATGTATGAGCAATGGTATTATAACTTAGTTGCTGTGATATATTATTTTGAGGTGGATAGAGGATGAATTCAGGTTTGGGTTGTTGTGGAGGTTTATGTGAAGGGGGATAAAGGATGAGTTGAGGTTGAATAATGCTAACATCTCGTAACAAGTGAGATACTAGATTGTCTTTGAAGGGAATAATATCATTAGTTCCAATGTTATCTTTGTCTTGGGTCATAGTATCCTCCCTAGAAGGAGAGTTCTTAGGAGAACAACAAACCACATGTTCATGACAATTAAGGTTTGGTTCATCTAAAATAACTTCATTGCAACTAAGGGAGTTATTAATGGTTGAATGTGTTTGTTAATTGATAGTGAGGATATTAGGGGAAGACTCTTTTCGATCATTCGTTGTTTCTAAGGTCTCATTCTCTTGTTCCATATTATCTACCCTACCAGGAGAACTTGTAATATGTTCATCTAAGGTTGAAATTTGAGAAGTACCTTCATCAGAAGTGGGAGAGGCATAAGGAGAAGGACAATTATAATTTTCAAATAGATCTTACCATAGAATAGGGACATTAGGGAAGATAGGGGAAATGTTCTCATGATCTTGAATAGGTATATCTTCTAACACCAACCTATACTCTTTGTATCGAGGAGGGATATTATGAGAAGAAACAAGTTTGATTATCATGGGTATGGAGACTAGGTAAGGTAATGTCTGGAAATGTGTCTGTGATCTCATCTTCATGTTGTTTTGTGTGATCGTCATGATTACTTAGTGTGATGTCCTCTTCTTTAATAATTTTATTTCTAATAGGAGAGGTAAGATGAGAGAAACAACTTAGATTGTCACAACTCTCATCAATTGGTTCTTCTAGCACTATAATCTCTTATTCGCAAGTGGTAGAGAAAATAGGAGAAGAACAAATGTAAGTGTTATGCTTATCCAAGGTTTCTTTCGCTAGACTAACCTCATCCACAAAAGGGGAACTAGAAGAGGGATCTATGATGAACAGAAAGAGAGGGGAAAGGACCTCATATTCGTATGCTTTTAATTTTTTTTTGTTACAACATGCAATAGGATCGAAAAAGAGAACATGCAAGATGATAACTATAGAAAATTGTAATGAAAACATGATGGGATGATTATCTTACAAACTTGAAATGTAATAATGCTAAAGAAAATATGCAAAAGAGGGATGCAATTTTTTAGATTTTAAAGATGACAGTTGACTGACTATGATGTGTAACAAGATGTAAATGCAAACTTGAGATTGAAAACATGCATGAAATGAGCCAATTTAAGCTAAATTTAATGAAATTCATGTTACACAAATGCAACTAACAGATATAGGTACGTTAAGGCATCAAAAAGAAGATTAAAAATAGAGTTTTTCAGTTTTGTAAAATGTAGTTTTAGAGGTCAAAATGGACTGATTCGCCTAGGGTGGCGAATGAGTCCCATTATGGAATTTTTTCAGAAATGTTAGAAAATTTTGAGTGATTTTGATGGTTTTTAAGTTCTCTAATGCAAACCTAAGTTAAAAGTGCAGAATTTCAAAAAAATGAAAAGAATGTAGATGTGAAAAATGCAACCTAAATGCACTTTTTTATGAATGTAAAATTTAACACCTAGCATGCAAATGAATCATGCAAACCCTAATGCAAGCTAGATCTATGATGATGAAGGACTCCAAATTAGTCAAAAAAGCATTCGAAAAGCAAGTTCACCAAAATAAACCATAGATTTTTGGGACTAGGAATGCTAGGTCTCTTTTGTTCAATTAGGGTCTTTCACCTAATGAAAAGAGATAGATCCCACACCCAAAATCTAGGGGCTTCACTCAATCTAATATATTTTTGATGAAATTATGTCTAAATGGAATGATCGAAGTGCAATTATATGAACTAATTGACTGATTATGTATGCAAAACCTAAGATTTATGTAATGTTGGAAAACATAATGATGTTTGCAAACAATGAACTATGAATGGACAAGTGTAAAATAGAATAGAAAGACGCTGATTTAGAGTGCACCTGGGTAGGGATTGGAGAATCTAGAATCCTCTTAATGCTCTCTTTAAACATAGAAAATAACAAGTGGGACTCATTCACCACTAATGGCGAATCAATCCTGCTTCTAATGAAAACTGTTGGGAACAGGTTTCTGAGTGTCGGGATCAAAAATTTGACAAAACCTTGATTTCCAGCCTTAAGGCAGGACTCATTTGACACTGATGGTGAATCAGTCCTCTACCAGAATACTAAGAAATCATGGGACAATTTTGGAGCACCAGATCTGAGATTGTCTGCTTATCGGGTTGGCGAAGTCAAATCTATAGAAAATGGACAAAATGTCTTCACCAAGCTTGAAATAATATGTTTTTGAATTGAAACACTTTATTGACTTCTTGTCCACTTTTCAACACCTAAATGTTTGTCAAATATGCATACACAAGTCTACAAACACACATGGAAAAATGGGAAAAATGGTTAAGGGTTAGAGTATAGGTATTTTCCTTGGTCAAATCCCACTTTGGTAATCAAACCCTTAATGAAGAAATGGAATGTTCAATAAGAAAGGAATAATGAATAAACAACATACAAATGTCCTAAACTCACCACAACCTTGTTGAAGAAATCTGAAGTTATGTAAATGGAAGCTCTTGAATGCTTGATTATAGGATGCAAAGTTCTCAAATGCAAGTTGAATGCTTGAATGAGTTAGAAGATTATAGGAGATCTAAAAATGAGGAGAAAAACACTTATTTATACATTCTTGTGCCTTAGTAACCCATTGATACCTCATCAAAGGCTGACATCCAGTAATTTTGAATAAAAACCCGAAATGAAATTTGAAATATTTTGAATTTGGGGCCAAGAGGGACTCATTCCCCATGCATGGTGAATGGGTCGCACCTTAGGCTTGAAAGTGGGTGTCGGGAATTAAGTCACATTTAATCTTATTTGTTGGGTTTACATTCAAAAACACACTTAATTAAGGCTTATAAGGGCATAAAGGGGTCAAATAAAGCATAAGAAAGGTGTAAATAGTGAAATTATGCCTAGAAAAGCATGAAATCTTGTTACAATACTTTACAACACTTCAAAATAGGACTTGATAAGTGATGAAAAGGTTATTTTTAGGTGAATTGTAATAAATAGATTCTAGAAAAGTGTAGGAATGTTTTACAACACTTCACAACACCTTTACAAGATGTCATAATTTAAATTTTAAGGACCTAAATGTGCATATTCAAGCCATATTGCACCATTAAATTAAAACAAAATGGACCAAGCATCATGAGAGAAAGACCTAAAAGACCATGAAAATGACAAGGGGAAATTTTTCTATGGCACAATATCTTGTTTTCCTACTTTATATCATAAATATTGTGTGTGTCCCTTTGTGCTTATGTTGGTTTGACATGGGATCTTGGATCTTGGGGGCTTGATCACCCTCATTGATCTTTTTCATACTATACCATCCACATTGGTACACTTGGACCCCTCTTGACTACTTTAGTGTGAGTTTGATGCAACTTCCTCCTCTCACTAAAGTGGGGATAAATGTAATGTAGAAAATGTAACCCTTCATATTTTCACACTTAATTTGGGAAATAATATTAAAATGAACTTAATTATGCCTTAATTTAGATTTGTAATATGTATTTTGCATATTCACATTAAGTTTAGGGCCCTATTAACTAAAATAGACTTAATTGTGCCTCATTTTGGTGTTGTAAAGTGTACCCATTTACACTTACACACTTATCTAGGGCCTCTTTAATTAATTGAGCTTAATTGTCCTTTATTGGCCCCTTTAATTCAAATCCAAGCCTAATTAATTCTATTTTACAAAGAGGAAACACAACATTCATTAATCCCTTAGCATAACACTTATCATTGGAGAATGTGTGTCCTAGGTAAGTTTACATACCTACAAATATAAGGTTATTTCACTATATTTCACTTAGATTTTCAAGTGTTCAATTTCTCAGGAAAACTTTATGATAAAGAGCATTCAAGGGTAGCTTTCTTCATCATTTTTTGTAACATTTAAGATCCAAGAATTCTATCAAAGTCATGTGGAATCATGCATATTTTTGGAGCTAACATTGTGATGTAGGTTTCAAGATCTAATTCAAGCATTCAAGTCATAGATTCAAAGAAAGATTCAAGAGTTAAGATCCACATCCATTGAATCCATTTCATGCTAAATCAACATCAAGATTTTAGATTTCTGAAGGTTCATATATGGGTTTGTTGAGTTGTGACAATGAGTTGTTCATTCATCATTCCTTTCACGCTATTTTATTTCATTTTAAGGTTTAATTACCAAAACGGTTTTTGACCAAGGAAAACCCCCATTCACCAAAAACAAACATTTTTCCCTTCTCTTTGTGTGTTGTAGAGTTGCATGTTGGAGAAAGGTTGAAGATCTCAAAAGTGGAAAATTACAAAGTTGTCAAAGTTGTCACCTTTATTGTCAATTCACAGAAACTTAGATTCTGGATTTATTTTTGACTATTCGATAGTGAAAATTGAGAATCTAGGAGTGTAGAAACAAGAGAAGAGAACCCATAAAGCATTTTTATAGATCCCTAGCTAGGACCCATTTGTCATAGGGTGAATGAGTCCTCAATGAGCTTCAAAAAACACTTTCTACAAAATCTAGAAAACATTTATCCCTTCCAAATTGTCCCTAAAGTCTATAGGTTCCATAAAATTTATGTTTAAGCTTCTAAATCCACTTTATAGATCACAATTTGGAGTTGATTTGCTATTTTTTAATTTTCTCCCCAAGGTGTTGTTTGACCTAGACCTCCATCCTAACACAAAAAGGGAAATTACAAGATTCCTCAAAGAATTCACTCACCTAAGGGTCGAAATTGGATTTTAACTTGGAGGATATTATTTTTGAATGAAATAGAAGAATAGGTTGGGTTCATTGAAATCATTTTTCCTTTTCTATTTATAGTAAGTTTGGTGAAATATTCCAAATTTAGTATAAAACCCTATGAGTTTAAACCCTAACCCTTATTTTTCTATGTTTCACATGTCTATTAAAAATTATTTTGTATCATATGGGTATTATAATAAATCACATATATGAATACTATACTCAAATTTATAACTTTCATATTGCTATACTTTTTAAATATTCAATGTGTAAGTGCTTCAAATTTTTAGTCCACCTATGACAAATTTTGAAAATCAGGATTTAAATACTTCCACTTTTTGAATATTTGGTGGATCCAACTTCTTGCACTTACACCCTACTATCTATTTCTCTCTCCCTATCTTTCTACCTATCTCTATTAGTTGTCAGTATTACCTCTTTTCTCTCTTAGTCTTTTCCTCTATATCTTTATCTCCCTATCTATATCTCCCTCTTCCTCTCTATCTATATCTCATTATCAATCTCTCCACCTCTATCTCCCTATACCTCTATGTCTATTTTGTATCTTATATCTACATCTATGCCTAATTATCTCTCCCTTTCTCCTTAAAAGTCTATCTCTATCACTATACCTCTCTATCTCTCCCTCTCTATATCCATATCTTTCTATGCCTTTGTATCCCTATCTCTCTACCTATCTCCCTATTCCTCTCCATCTCTCTATATGTCCTTTATCTATATCACACCCTTCCTCTCCCTATCTCCCTCCTCTCCTCTCTCTCCATCTCCATCCCTCTCCCTCTCTATCTATGCCACTCTACCTCTCTCTATTTCTCTTTCCATATTTCCATATCTATCCTTCTTTCTCTCCTTTCCTATATCTCCCCTCTCCATCTCTATTTTTTAATACCTTCTCTCTATCTCATCTCTCTCCCTATCCCTCTATATATCTCTCCCTCTCCCCCTCTTCCTTTCCCTCTTTCCCTCTTCCTTTCCCTCTTTATATATAGATCTATCTTTCCCTAACTCCCCCCTCTCTCCCTCTCTCTCCCCCCATATTTCCCTATCTCCAACTCTTTCTCTCCCTCTTTCTATCTATATTTATCTATTTCTACTTCTCTCTATCTCACCATTTCCCTCTTCCCACCCCTCTCTATATTTTTATACCTCTCACTTTTTATCTCTCCCTATGTATATATTATTCTCTCTCTACGTCTATCTCCCTATGTCTCTATTTGTCTCCCTATAGGTTCCTATCTCTCAATATCTCGTTCTATTTATATCTCTCCCTCTCCCCTGCCTCTCCCCTCTCCATCTTTATATATTGAGTTATCTTTATCACCCTTCACTATCCCTCTCTAGACCTATCTCTCTACCTCTCCCTCACTCCCTCCCTTCCTATTTATCTCCTCCCTCTATATCTACCTATCTCTCTTTATCTTCCAATATTTTCCTATATATACCTCTTTCTCTCTCCATATTAATTATAAATTTGTTGATCTCTACTTCTCTCTACCTCAAATCTCTCTCCCTCTCCATATCCCTTGATATAACTATGATCTATACATCTATCTCTCCCTCCCCCTCTACCCTATTCCTCTATATACATTGAGATATCTCTCTCTATTTCCCTCTCTAGAAATATCACTCTCTATATCTCTCCCCATATCCACTCTCTTTGTTTCTCCCTCTCTATACCCATCCCTCTATCCATCCTTTCCTCCCTCCCCATCTCACTATCTCTATCTCCCCCCCCCTTTTCTTCCAATATTTTCCCATCTCTACTTCTCTCTTTATCTACTTTTCCATTTATACTTCTCTCTACCCATCCCTCGAGATATCTCTCCATATCCCCTCTCCCTCTTCCTCTCTATACATTGCATTGGGATTAAGGTGTCTCAACCTTAGAAATTTCTATGATTAAATAATTAATTATTTTCCCCTAAGTTGCTGACATTATTTATTAAATGAAAAAATATATGTTTCCAAATTGTTAAGTCACTTTCTGGGACCTAGCGAAGAGTTGGCATCCTACCTGTAAGGTGTAAAGGATGAGAATGTGACACTTATCACATGGGAACTTATTTGGGAACAGGAAAACATTAAACCATCTAAAATGTGTGCCATGTTAACATATGGTAGTCTAATTTGAAAGTAATATTTTGGTGAGGTACATTTTTGAGCATATTCCTTTCTTGGAAAAGTGAAAGTAAAGTAATGCGACACTTGTGACTAGGGAACTCATTCTAGCATAGAGAATTATGAAAACCTCTTGAGGAGGAGTGCCATGATTCCATGTGGCTTGTGTTTAACTTGTTGACTGAAGCTTGAAATGGAATGTTGCTAAATAGAGACTAAGTTGTCACTGGGAGTGAGTAGGACTCAAGGATGAGTTCTATGGGATGCCTTACATATGAGGTTACTTGATTTTTGGTATTGCAATCCTTGCATGTAGTTGTATGTTGTTGCATTTGGTTGCATGTTTTTGCATGTGGTTGCATGTTATTACATGTTAATCAAGTTGCTAATCGGGTCAGTTGGGACTTGTGCATGTTGTCAATTTTAGTTTCCATGCATGTAGAGACTATGGGATTGGCTTATAGAAATGTTGGACACACATGTATGAGGGAAATGCATAATGATGCCTTAGTGAATTTTTGTAGAGAGACTATTGTAATATTTGAGATACCATTATGCTATTGAATTCACTCTAGAATCTTGTATTGCAGTGAATAAAAAATTGAAAGAGCATAGACTCTAAAAGTTGTATTGTAATAGATATTTATAGTAATACAATTGATCTATGCTTTGGTGTGTCGATTTTTTCCTTATAGGGGTTTTCCATATAAATTTTGTGTCTTTTGGTTGTACTTTTAAATCTAAAAATAACCAAATTAATGTGTAATATTAAATGAAAATGTAAGTGTAAAAGGATTTTGAATTTTATTTGCAAGCCTCTCCTGATGGATTTGCATTAGGAAGGCCATTTTTACACTCTGCTTTCCTTTTAATTGGTATTAGAGAATGGCCAATTTCTTTGTCTTTTTTGGGTTTGAAGGGTCTTTTCTGTAGATCTAAATTTAGTGGGAGTTTTGTAGAGAAAGTTTTGTAATATTATTGTAGATTTAAGATGGAAAGCACTACTAGAAGAATAGAGATGGAGAAATTTAATAAATTGTTTTTGAGTTGTGGAAACTCAAAATGGAGGATATTCTCATAGCAAAACATTTCTGGGCTGCAATATCTAGTACAAAACCAACAAAACCTCACAAGAGGATTGGAACCTAATGGATTAAAAATCCAAGGGTCTAATAAGACTCTGTTTGGCTCATTATGTGCTCCTAAATGTCCATGAGAAGACTGCAATTGAGCTTTGGAAAAAGCTTGGTGATATTTATCAAGGTAATTCTTTGGTAAATATGATACTTTTCATAAATAAGTTGTATTATTTGAGGATGGAGAAAGGAGTATCAGTTGCTGATCACCTGAATGCATTTAATATTCTTATTGTTCAACTAGGTTTTATTAGTGTGAAGATTGATCATGAGGACTGTTGCACACTTCTATTATTTTATTTGCTAGACTCATGGGACCACTTGGTGATGGCTATTATAAGTACAATAACCACTTTCAAGATGGAAGATGTGGTTGATTTGCTATTGTTTGAAGAGATGCATAGGAAATATTCTGAGATGGACAAAGAGGTCCTATTTGTTCATGGTAGATCGAAGGAGAAAGGAAAGAAAAAAGAAAAAAAATCTAAGTCTAAATCTTTGGGGAGATCTAATTCTCTTGGTAAAAATTCCAAGGCTAAATGTTGAAATTGCGATAAATCTTGTCATTTTTGGAAAGATTACTGTAGTGTAGAAAATATATCCATTTACATTTTTACACTTTGTTTGGGACCTCTTAATTAAACTGGACTTAATTATGCCTTAATAAGCCATATTTTAAATCTACAAGCCTAATAAATTACATTTTCTAAAGGGGAAACTTAACAATAGTTTTAATGCCAATACATAACACTTTACCTTGAGCAATGTGTGTTCTAGGAATAGGGACCTTCGACCCAGTTTCCCATGGGAAAATGGGTCCTCCATAGGCCTTTAAACCTAAATTTAAAATATGTTTTTAGCAATCTTTGAAGGTCTTTGAATCCATGTTTCAATGTTGTCTTGTAGTATTTGAATTTCAGGAAATTAAGGATAGATACCTATAAATACAAGGTCTTGTTATCAAATCAAGTCTAAGTTTCAAGAAGAAAGCTAGTATTTTGATGAGAGAACTCCTAAAGAAAAGTTGACGATCAAGAAAATTCAAGAGTAGAATTATCAGTGATTTATTGCAACATTCAAGATCCAATCATCTTGTCAAAGTCTTCTTGCATCATGCATGTTTTTGGAGTTGACATTGTGATGTAGGTTTCAAGATCAAGTTCAAGCATTCAAAGAATTATTTCAAGTATCAAGATCCACATCCATTGAAGCCATTTCATGCATGTTGTAGATATCCATTCAAAGGTTTATCCAAGGGTTTGTTGAGTGGTAACATAACATTGTTCATTCATCATTCCTTCTTTCATGCTTTATTTCAATTCAAGGTCTGATTTACCAAAATGGGGTTTGACCAAGGAAAACCCCCATTCACCAAAAAGAAAATTTTCCCTCTTGTGTTTGTGTTACAAATTTAGGTTGAAGAAGAATTGAATATTTTGAAGAGCAAGATTGAAAAGGTTGTAAAAGTTGCAAAATTGGTCAAATTTGTCAAATCATGGCATATCACCTACAGATCCGATTTCCAACTCTCCAACAATGAATCCTAAACAAATCAGAAGCTATAGATCAACATCAAAGGCTCCTAAAAGTTGATTGAAAACCTTGACAAAAGACGCATTCACCCATGGGCGAATGAGTCCCTGACAACCTCCCAAAAGTGACTTTTTGTGACAAGTAAATGTGTGTTAGAAAATATACACGAATTATATCAAAACAAACACATGTAGATGGGAAGTATTACAGTAAAGAATCTATCTAAATCAAGCATAGTTCAATAACAAAATTCTTTAAAAACTTCTCATCTTCCTCTAATCTCAAATGTCTTGGTAATTTATGCTCTCAGACCTTATTCCTGCACAAATAACTGAGATTTCATCTAAGAAATGAGTAGCCTACTTATCTAGAATGCAAAATCTAAGTCTACATCTACATGATTTAATGATTGTTGGATGGAATTTTAAAATGATATGGTGAAATGGACAACTGCATACAAGATGATGTGAAAGTAAAACAATGCAAAACTAAACTAATGATCTGATGAAATGGAAATGATCCTACATGATGAATTAAACTAGGAAATTTCTAAAGGAGCCATGATTCAAAGCAAATTGAAAAACTACTCTAAATGCTAAAAATGCACACTAAGCTCTTAAAACATGGATGAATTCCTGTAGAGTAATATTATGCAAATGCTCCTTGTTGAAAAGCTGTAAATGGGCCTCAATTTATAGATTTTTCCAAGGAATTGGGTGAGTTGGCAGCCATGAATGATTAAGATTTGATCTGGAGAAATCGGCGGTGAAGAATGAGAAGGATGGATAAAACAAGGTAATGGTTCCCTTTAGTAAAACTATCTTGCTAAGTGTAAGAAGGAATCAATTGGAGGCTGAAGCCATGTGTCTTGAAGGTTAAATTGTTGAGAGTAAATATCCAATTTATGAAATTAAAGATAATTATTTTCATGTGACACATGATGAGTTGGAGGGTGAGGTGGAAGGTAGTTAGAGAAATATGTAGAAATGTGAAAATTTTGAATTTAAAAAATCTAATTTAATGAGAGGGGATCAATTAATAATTTCCAGACCAATTTTGAGTGTATACATTTTTCCCCTCTTTGATGTGATGTGTTCACGCATTACTTCAAAGAAAAATTTACCAGTGCTGCTAAAAATTTGGACGATGCCCCAGACAGTGATTTTCAATAAATTACAACTATATGCCCCCTCAGAGATAAATCGAGAAATTTATGATGATAAAGGAATTTTGATGATTTTTGAAAATTTCAATTGATTTAAATGATGCTGATGATGATAAAATCTTGATTCGATAATTTATTCCAATGATTTATCTCTTGATATGAAAGATTGTGAGCTGCCCCAATTAATTTCCCCTCAAAAGAAATTAAAACAATGCCACCAAAATCACTCCCTTAATTACCTTTATTAAGAGGTAAAAAGTAAAAAGGAGTTCATTTGCAAAAATTGTAATTTGAAAATTGTGTGAAGTGAGAGAGCATTTTGGAGCTTCTAAGCAAGATGGTGATCCCTCTGAAGACACATCAATTCGAGCGGGTATGACAACATAATCGGCCAGTGGGATATGGACCTCTAGTAAGAATTTCGAAACCTCCCTTTGTGATTTTGAAATGCATTTTCCCACATTTTTAGATCGAATTTTTGAATTTTTTTAGCGCTTGCAAAGTTTTATGCGGCATTTAGATTAGATGTTTTGGTGCTTTCACCAAAAGTTTCAGCACTTTGGAGAGATTCTTTGGCACCTCTAAGGTTTCTAATGGCGCTTTAGGTTTTGGCGCATCCAAGGTCTGAAATGGTGCTTTCAATCTGTTCATAGGACATTTTATGGTTTTAGCTCTTTTTCCCTCTATTACAGTGCATTAGAGAGGTTCTCCAACGCTTCCAATGAGATGGTGCTTCTGCTCATTTCTCTAGCGCTTTGGTGGATTTCTCTAGCACTTCCACCTAAAAGTGCGCCTCCATGTTATTTTTTGGTACATTTTCCTAAAATGGCACCTATAAGTCATAGAATGGTGCATCTTCCTGAAGTGGCACTTTGATAGTCTGTTCTAGTGATTCCAAGATAGAATGAAGATTTTTGTGATTTTCTCCTTGAATTTGATGATGTTCGATTGCATTAGCCAATGATTAGATTTTGATGATAAAGTAGATGATTTAGTGACCTCATGATAGGCGAGATATAGTAATGATGATGTTGTTTTGACATCCTGATAGGTGAGAATAAAAAGAAAATGTTGACAAGATTTGATGAAAATTTCAATAGGATTGATAGGTTGATTGATTTTTGATGATAGATTGATTGATGATTTGATTTGATTGATATGTTGATTTGCAATGTTTGAAAATTATAGGAGATGGATTTAGATAATCTTCAGTCTCGAGAGTGATTCCTTCTTACATGGGAGATGATTCCACAACTATCTCATGCTAAGAGAGATATTGTTGAGAGATGTGGTTTGTATTCACTGATTGATATGCCCCGGGTTAAGATTAACTGGGGATTGTTGACGACATTGGAGGAGAGGTGGCATAGCGAGCACACCACTTCCCATTTTCCTACTAGAGAGATGAATGTTACACCAGAGGATGTGTATATGATTTTGTGGATTGTTGTAGTTGGAGATATCGTGACCTATGATTTGACTGAGCAGGGAGGTACAGATGCGCTACACCGGCTTTTTCATGATGATTAGATTGTTGGATGTTGGATGCCATGGCTAGAGATATTTTCCAATGATGTACCTTTTCCTTCTATTCTTGCGGGATTTTTTGGTGGCTTCTTATGTCCCGACAAGAGGGCAAAGGGATTTTGTGTTGGTTGGGGTCATATTTTGGAGTAGATGATCCAATTTGGGACTTGGTTTGCTTGGGGATCCTATTTGCTTGTGCACTTATATCATGATTTGTACCAAGTTGTATATATGGGAGGATCCAGCTTATAAGCAGGGGTTACATTACTCCAGGTTTGGGATTGGGAGCACATTGTGGTGACACAGCCAGAGACAGATAGATTTCGGCCATTTGGGAGGCGTTACATCTATGATTATGCAGGTGTAGTTGTCTAGCATAAGATAGGAAAAATTGAGTATTGGAGATGAGTGCTCGATGACTTGGATGTAGTTACCTAGTAACCATATGTGGATTGTGAGCAGTGGGTGGAGGATCACCTAGAGGTTCCTTACTTCATGATGGGTAGATACCTAATTGGATGGACTTGGTATATTATCGAGAGATTCCTATTATTGAGAGTGCTGAGGTAGTATTGTAGAGTTTAGGGGATGCCACATGGATCAACCCTATATGCCCGCAGACAACAAGATACGACTGACTAGGGACCTACATTGTCCTACGATGCTGCTTGTGATGAGTATCTACATTTAAAACCAATGATTTGGGATTATCACCCTGAGATTGTTGAGGGATACATGAGTGAGGATTATATTGTATACTTTGGTTAGCATCCATTCCCTAGGCTTTCGAATCCTAATGATCCCATGCTAGTATTTGAGGATGATGAGGATAGACCACCTAGATGGCGACAAGGTAGAGGTGATGGAGGTGAGGAGGAGGGAGAGGGTGGAGATGAGGGTGAGGATGATGATGGAGGGGATGATAGAGGGGATGACTGAGGTGGAGGAGATGGAGGGGGTGGGGCACATCCCAGTTTCAATGCTAGAGTGCCTCATAGGAGACGATCCTTGGTTGCGACATCACAATAGTGGGTACATATACACTTTCCTTCACAATGGCAGCAATCACAGATCACTACTTTACACATGCAGGTTCAAACTGTTCAGGGCCAACTGAAACAGTTACAGGAATAGTTATAGACGTAGACACAGTTGTTGACTTAGGTATAGGCATCGCTCCTACAGGCCTAGGTGCAGATACAAACATTGACAGTTGAGAGGGATGCTTCTCAACAATAGCTGGCATAGATACAGGGCCAGGGACAGGTACATGGGCGGACATAGGGGAAGGTTGCAGCATTGACCACTGAGAGGGATGCACTAAGGCAACAAGCTGAGTAGGTAGAGGCCATTATAGAAAGATTACAGAAGGTGTTCATGACCATGGGATCTACAAATTATTTTTGAGAGATACGTCACACATCTCAGGAGGCTTAGTTTTACAGGGATTGGTATCATGAGTTGGTGCCTCCTGAGTGACGAGAGAGCTTCAATTGATCTCAGATGAGAAAATCACAGTCCCATAAAGTGAGTGTAGGTGTGACACAACCACTCCCAGGGGATCAGAGAGATCCAAGTGTAGGGACCTCAGGTGTAGCAGGGGGTACATGTTTAATGAGGCCAACAGTGTCGGGAGGTAGCACCACATAGTTTTAGTCATTTGATGTTATGTCATGATGTATACACTAACTCTGATGATATCAACACTTTGATGTTGTATTTCTTCACATTAAGATATCCTTGTACATTTGACATATTTTGAGATATATATGTAGTGATGCTAAAGATCCTATGTGTTTATGTGTTGATTTATAATGGATGCATTTAATTTCTATGTCATGTGATATTATGCGATGCTTTATGATGATGATATTATGTCATGGATGCAATATGCATTATGATCCCATGGTTTTATGCAAATGTCTACATGTTATTATTTTTGTGTTTTTTCTAATGAAATTATGTATGATGTGATGAATGTAGGATGATCTTAATGCAAAGATGAATTATTCTAATAATGAATGAATTTATATGGTCCTATGGATGTATGATATGCATGGTAACTTATATTTTTTTGTATTTTTGTATGCAAATATTATGATCTAATGCATGTATGAACTGAATGAATGATTATTTTACATATGTTGATGCCTAAGATGTATGACTAGATGCATATGGATGAAAATGATATGATCAATGCATTTTTTTTCTTGGTTTTTCGTAATGAAAATATATGATTGATGACTTAAATGAATTCCTAGATGATATGATAATGCTATGGTATATTTCCTAATTTGATTATGCCTCTAAGTGATGTTTTTAGTAGTGTCAAATGTACTCAATTTGTTAATGATAGAAATAACATTAGCCCTGGAAAAATCTATAAATTCCATTATAGTAACCAAATATGAATGAAACCTAGACATGCAATTCTAACAATGCAATAGTGACATCCTAGTGATTTTTCATAATTATTGTCATCATTGAGCCTTTTAAAATGTTGAAAGTGAGTAAAAACATCGATGGTATATTTAGATCATGATGACCTGAGTACTACTTCCATGATGTTTGATAGTGAAAGTTAACACAAGCATCCAGGTATAATTAGACCAAGATGACTTGAGCATTCCTTGCATAAATAAACAATAGTTAACCATTTTCCTATGTGAATCTAGAATTTCATCAGTGATACTTTGTAGAGCACATCCCATGACGATTCTCATAGTAATAATGATTAGCTCCTAGGCAACAGACAAAGAAAATATCATTCTCGATCATAGCTTTTCTAGTTCTCAGACATCCCTGAATTGCTCCTGAGAAATGATAACATCAATCATAATACAAAAAAATTGAACATTCATGTGAAAGTGTTAAAACCATGATTTAGAATAGCATCGTCCTTGTAACCATGATTTTTGGTTGTTTTTGGGATTTTAAAACTTTCCAATTTTTAGGTGTTTTCTGAGATTTTGACCAAGAACCTAACCTAAAGACCTATCCTAGGGGACTCGGGGGCTGATCAAAGATTAGCCTTGCCTATGTTATACACATAGAGAGCACGTAGTTTGACTGACTCGACTAATTTACAAGACCAGGATATGAATAGATACTTAATTACAATGAACTGCGACAATGCAATTCGACAAGGTGACTCTATTTTTGGATTTTTGGATTTTTGACGTTTTTAGGGATTTTCTAATGTGACAAGGATGTTTGATGCATTTCCAATGGTGATTGATGTTCCATGTTTGATTTCACTATGATCAATGTTTTCATCATGTTTTTCCTCCTCCTATTTGTCTATTGGTTTTAATCTCAAGATTTGTTGCCCCTAGCGAGGTCAGGATTTTTCCCCCAGTGGAAACAAGAGTGCTAGTTTATTATGGATATATACAATGATCAAGAAACCAAGGTGAGACATGACCAACGTAACAAGGTATGCATATGTAGCTCAAATGAAGGATGTGGTAGGTAATGGTACCAAACCAGTGATCAACACATGTTCCCATAGAGGAAGAATCTAGCTTGTTACAAATAGCTCTTGTTGCCAGGTTTTCACCACTTTCTTTTATTGCACTTTTTCAAATTTTATGATTTTTTTTTTTATAATCTTTTTTCACTTTTTTGATTTTTTTGTATATTTTCAGTTTTTTGATTTTTTTGTTATTACCAAGATGCCTGTTTGCCAGGCTTTCACCAGGGTGACCATTTTTTCAAGAAATTTTCCAATGTTTTTGGATTTTTTATGACTTTTTCTGATGTTTTTGGATTTTTTCAGGACTTTTTTAGACACAGCAGTTGAACTATGCATACAATTTCTTGAGATGAAGATTGTTCATGGGTTCCTCAAACTGATCCCCTTCTGGCGTGGACAATTGATATGCTCCTAAACCATAAACTGATACATTGATAAAAGGCCCCAACCAATACGGTTCAAATTTTCCTTTCTTCTCTCTGTCTTGTTGATTGCGTGGATTTTCTTTCAACACTAAGTCACCAACTTGGAAGGTTCTAGGTTTGACCTTGTGGTTGTAATTTTTTGACATCCGTTGTTGGTAGGCTTTTAGGTGATTCACTACATGTCGATGCTGCTCATCTAACAGTTCTAGTTCTTGTAGGTTTGAAAAACGGTAGTCTTCATCAGGGATGATACCTTTCAAGGAAAAGTGATGGTATTTCAACTTCAATAGGTACAATGGCCTCTGACCCATTTACCAAAGCATATGGTGTAGCTCCTATTAGTGTGCAAATATTGGTTCGGTACACCCACAAGGCTAGGTTTAATTGGATATGCCAATCACGTCTGACGCCATTGACAGTTTTTTTCAAAATATTTAGAATAGTCTTGTTGGAAGCCTTTGCTTGACCATTCCCTTGGGGATAATATGGCATAGAAAAGTGGTGTTTGATATTGAATTTCTCACACAATTTGTCCATGTCTTATTTTTGAACGGTCTTCCATTATCAGTGACTATGGATTTGGGAATGGTGTACCGATAGATGATGTAGTTGAGGATGAATGATGAAATATGCTTTCTTGTGATGTTGGTTAAAGGAACAACCTCAATCCAATTCATGAAGTATTTTGTAGCTGTGACAATAAACTTGTGTCCATTTGATGAAGATGGATAAATTTTTCCAACAAGATCTAGTCCCCATTGACAAAATGGCCATGTGGATGCAAAAGGTTGGAGTTCCTGTGCTAGTGCGTGGATGAGATTGCCATGAATCTAACATTTCTGACATTTCTTCACAAACTAAAAAGAATCATTTTCCATAGTTGGCCAATAATATCCTAAATGAAGAAGTTTCTTGGATAAGGTTAGGCCACTTGAATGTGTTTCGCAGACACCCTCATGGACTTCAGGTAAATCCATTTCAGACTCATCACGTTCCAGACATCGTAAGAGTGTTATGTGAAGACCTCATTGGTATATTACATCCGCGATAAGTGTATGTCAGGTGGCTCAAGAAATGAGATTGCATTTTTGGTTTCGTGACAAGTCAGGTGGAATAGTGTTATCCTTCAGGTAGGTATAAATTTCACTGTAGATTTAGGTATTAGCATCGGATAGGTGAAAAATAACATGGGATTCAGTATCGTCATAGGTAGGGGAGAACAATTGTTCCACTAAGAACTCGTAACGACTTCTTTTCTTTGGAATTTGTAACAAGGAAGCAAAAGTAGCCATGACATCAATTACTTTATTGTCCACTCTTGAAATCTGTTCAAATTTGATATCCACAAAATATTTCTTGAAATCATCCAACATTCTATTGTAGGGCATCAATTTGTCATCTCTTGTTTGATAATCATCATTGACTTGTTTAATGACCAACTGAGAATCCCCATACACTTACAATTCTAGGACTTTCCACTCTATATCTGTTTTGATGGCAATGATTAATGCTTCATACTTCGCCATGTTGTTGGTACAAGGAAACATTAGTCTGTATGATTTAGGTATGTCATGTCCTTGTGGAGTGACAAATAGAATTATAGCTCCTGATCCGTGTTGGGTATGTGATCCATCAAAGTATAGTGTCCACTATTTCACGACCATGATAAGAACATCAACATCTGGAAATTCAATGTGTAAAGGATGATTATTTGGTAATGGTGCCTCTGCTAACTAGTCAACAATCGCTTATCCTTTCATCATCTTCCTATCTACATATTGGATATCAAATTCACTATGACCCATTTAGCCAATCTACCTATTAGATTTGCTTTGCTGAGAAGATATTTGAGGGGATCAATTTTAGCTATCAACTTGATGGTGTGAGTTAACATGTAATGTCGTAACTGTTGGGTAGTGAAGACTACTACTAAACAATCCTTTTCAATGGAGGTATAGTTGATCTCATAGACATTTAATGTCCTGCTGATGCAATAGATTGCTCACTCTTTTCCTACTAAATCTTCTTGTGCTAATAGGGCTCCCAATGATGTTTCTGTGGTAGCAATATATAACAGTAGTGACTTCCCTTATGTTGGTGGTATTAGGATAGGAAAATTCATTAAATATTGTTTCAAATGGTTGAAGGCTCGTTCATATTACTCATCCCACCAGAAGGAAACATTTTTATGCAGTAGATGAGTGAAAGGATGGGTCTTGTCTGCCATCTTTGAAATGAATCTATGGATTGACTGAAACCTCCCTTGTAGAGAATGAAGTAGGATAATGCTCTTTGGTGGTGGAATTTCCATAATAGCTTTGAATTTGGCTAGGTCCACCTCAATTCCTTTTTCTGATACTATGTAACCCAAGAGTTTTGCTGACGTCACTCCAAACACACATTTCTTGGGATTTAGACGTACATTGGATTTCTCCAGTCTGGTGAAAATTTTATCTAGGATCTCCAAATGTCCTTCCCTAGTATATGATTTGGCTAATAAATCATCCACATAGTCTTCCATGAAAGTATACATCATATCATGAAAAATTGTTGTCATGGCGTGTTGGTAGGTAGCTGTTGCATACTTCAAGCTGAACTACATAACATTCCAACAGAGGGTTCCCCATGGACACATAAAGGCCATTTTATCTTGATCTTCTAGGGCTATTTTGATTTTGTTATACCTAGAAAATCCATCCATTAGTGATAGCATACCATGTCCTATTGTCAAATCTACTATGATATCGATATTGGGTAGAGGAAAATCATCCTTAGGACAAGCTTTGTTAAGATCTCAGAAATCTATGCAAATGTGAATGATGTTGTCAAGATTTGAGACTGGTACTATATTGGAAATCCATTCGACATAGTCAATGGGTTTGATGAATCCTGCATCTAACAATTTCTTCAACTCTGCCTTTACCAACAAGGCAATATGGGGGTGCATTTTTCTCAACTTCTATTTGACTGGTTTCACTCTTGGAGGTAATGATCGATGATGCATGATGAATTCTAGATCAATTCCTGGCATATCAACATATGACCAAGCAAAGTTGATTTGTTTCTCTATGAAAAATTTGAGAAAGCTTGGTTTTTCCTGTTCTATCAAGGATGCTTCTAGATGGATAGTCTTCACTGTCTCTTCATTGCCGATGTTAATAGACTGTGTGGATTCAATCAAGATTTTTGATCTTTCCTAAAAATGTTCTGGGAGAGTATCTAATCTTCCATCCTTTGACACCTCAGAGAGGTTTTCGACATTGGATGTGCTATTTGTTTTTACTTTTTCTAGATCTGACACCGCCATTGAATGGTTTTCAATATCAGATCTATTTCCTATATTATTCATTTTGCAGCTGGAAGATTTGATACCCCCTTGTGTGGAAGCCTTGTTATGATGTTCACTGGTGAAATCTATTTTGAGATCATTGGCACAGAGTAAATTGATGATGGCGTCATCATTTGAAAATGTAGGGATATCAAATCATTCGGTTAGGTCCCAATCTATGAGCTCAGGATGTACTAGGGGTAAGCAGTCACTAGGCAGGTTAAGGTCAGAAATGGTAAGGGTTATGATAGCAGTGTCTTCAATTTTTCCAATAGGAAAATTGAGGTCTAGAAGGTAACTCTCATCCCAATTATCTATTTCACTCTGAGTTGAATCATCCTCACTAGAATCATCAAGGTGTTGCTATCCTAATTCAAATGGTTTAGAACTTGACCCTTGTCCTTCTTTGAGTAGGGGTGCATATTTTTGTACTACATCAATAGCCTTGTCTTGATAGGACTCTTATAATAGTGAATCTCACTCATATTCATTGGAATCAGTCTCATGCTCTTTGCTGGCTTGTAGCTGTAGGATTCTTTCAACAATATTTTCTTTTGTGTACTCTTTATAGCCCAGTCCAGTCTTGTCTTTTGGATTAATAAAAATGGGTTGAATTGGCTCTACAATTCCCTATTTTCTTTTACCCACATGTAAAACCTTTCCCTTTATATCCCATCTTTCCCAAGATAGTGAAACCTTTTCCATATTGAGCTATTTGTATAGTTGCAATTTCCGCTTGGGATTCTTCCTGATCTTTATAAAGACGGTTTAGAACATCATTGTCTTTTGATTCGTCAAACCTGGTGCATTCTTTTATGAACCATCCATCAAATTTGGTAACTAGTTGTGGAGGGTTGTCCATAGATTTTTGGAGAAGAAAAGTGTGAAAGAAATATGGATAATTCAAAGAAGCATTCACCAACACCTTTGTCTTTTATTTGGACTTTTTGATAAAATTGTTTGGACAAGGAATTTAATTGGGATTCAGGATTTGATAAGGTGGATGGAGTAGCTTCTTGTTTCTTCTCAAAATGTTTGGACATGGAACTAGATTGACTTTCATGATTTGCGGAAATGATCAATGGTTTGGATAAGGAAATTGATTGGCTCTAATCATTGGAAGTAGTGGGAGTGGAGGTTTCTCTATTGTGAGGCACAAAGATATCTTGGACATATTTTAGTGTATTGCAATACTAAGGACTATTTGAGTCAGCCAAAATGGTGATTTCCTGGCCACCACAAGGAAATTTTAGACACTGGTGATATGTTGAAGGGATCGCTTGCATCTCATGAATCCATGGTCGACCCAATAGTATGTTATAGGTCAGATCCTTGTCTAAGACTTGGCAGATTACATCTTTCTAGATTGATCCCACTTGAATAGGTAGGATGATTAACCCATGTGAAGCTCTTTCTTCATCATCATATGCTTTTATTGTAATCTTTTTCCTTGAATCAATTGCATTCTCAAAAAATCCCAAGGCACGTACAAGGTTTAAAGTACATATATTCAGGAAGGCTTCTCCATCTATTAGGATGTGTTTGACATGATGTTTATGGATTAGGAATTCAATATGGAGAGCAAGATTATGGGGATGAGAAATGTATGTGTCATCATTTTCAGAAAAGGATAAGCAATGTGGCGTGGTTAAATGTCCCACCATGATTTCAAATTTACAAACTTCCAGATTCATTAGCATTGTTGTGTCCACTAGGAATATTTCCAATATCTCTTTGTGGGTAGGTGAAATTTTGAGCAATTCCAATATTGATATTTGTGTAGGGATCACTTGTAATTGTTGCACTATGTTGTATTGATTGGATGATATGACATGTGTTTTATATGAACCTCCCTTTAAGACATATTTGGCCTATGCTCTGGTGGTCGCATTTACTAGTACGCTCTCTTGTTTCCCATTGATTTTGATGACATTGATTTGAGTATCATTCACATTCATGTCTGGTTTGGTGTCATTGATTTGATTTTCAAGAATACCAATGTCTTGTTCTTGTTCAATTGGAATGTCATAGATCGAAGTATCATTCATGGTAATGTTTTGATGTTCATTTGTTTCAATGGTATTCATTTGGTTTTCTATTGCTGAGATATGATTTATGATAGTGTCATGGACATATTTTACGTTCCTTTCCTTGTTATTCATCGTGGAGGATTCCCCCTTTTTCATAGTTCGGTAAGGTATTTTTGAAGGCTTCATGATTTGCATTTGTTTGGATTTCCTCTATTCGTATGATTGTGTTGTCTATCAAGTCTTGTATTTTATGTTTCAATTGCATGTAGCTATTCATTTGGTGACCTTTGCACCAATGAAATTCACAATAATAGGTGTCATTCCACCATGACAATTTGACTTTAGGTTCAAAGCCTCAGGTGTCAGGGAGTGTTATGAGGTTAATCTCAAGGAGTTCCCTCAATGCAGATTCGTGTGATTGACCCAAAGGGGTGAATTTTTGGTGGTTTGATTGTGTTTGATACGGTGGAAGTTTCGATGGGGTGTTACCTTGATTGTGACTGCTTTGATTGTTGGACAAGGAGATATTCTGATTATTTCCTTGATTGTTATTTTGATCTACCTTGGTTGTGGTTCCTGACAAGTTAAAGATTGGTTTGGCATTATGTGTTTCGGTGGTACTATCGTTGTCATTTTTGTTCCTTGTCCAAAATTTGGGTTTTTCATTATTATTATGGTTAGATGAACTAGCATTGTTCGATCCTTCATTGTGAATTTTAAACACCCCTCTTTTGACTAAGGCTTCTTCGATTTTGACACCATTTTCTACCATCTTCTCAAAGCTAGAGGGACATTGCAATTGCAATCTATAGCTCACTTCATTGTTAAGGTTATCAATAAAAATTCCATCTTTTCTTGTTCGAGTATGGGATGAGCGTAATGAGAGAATAACCTTCTCCACCTTTGGCGGAATATGAGAAAATATTCTCCTTGTTTCTATTTGGTATTACAAAGGTCCTTCAGGGTTATCTCATGTACGATGTAGGAATATTGAGTGATGAATTTTTTGACTAGTTCTCCGAAGGATTTTATGCCTAGTTGTAACTTTGAGAACCATTCCATGCAATGGCCTCCTAGACTATGAGGAAAGAGTCTCATTAGGTATGTGTCCTCATGAGTGAATTCGAGACTCATGGTTCATAACTCTCACACGTGGTCTATTGGATCGGACTTCGCATTATATTTGTCGTATTTTGGTACTTCACAAATTTGAGGAAATGGTATCATGTTTAACCTTCTATCAAAGGGATAGGGAAAAATATCTTGTAACAAGTATCTTTTTGGAGTTCCTTCTTTCATATCTTGGAGTTTTTGTTGAAGGTTTTGCATTTGGTTTGTCAAGGTAGCCATTTGATCTGCAGTAGGCATCTCAGTTTCAGTTTTCTCTGGGATGCTTTTCAATTTTCTAACATAAAAGTCATTTGGTAACTTAACCCCTTGGTTGGATAATATCAAAAGGTATTTCTCCCAATATTTTTCAAAGATCCTTTCTAGTAATTTATGGAATTTGGGGTCTTGATTCGCTTGTTCAATTTCTTCTTCTGTTATCTCTTCCGTTTCATTTTGAGAAATCTTATGAAAAGGATTTTCTTTTGTTTCAACCATGGTATTTGGAGGTTTGATTTCTTTGTCCTTAAGTGTTTGTTTTTGGGACCTTGTTAAAATTGGCATGCGAGTGGCTAAGGTTTGCTAAATTTTCATCATTATTTGAGAGTTCCAAAGAAATACCTAGGTTGAATAGAATGATGAATTCTATTGATGTAACCAAGGTGATGAAATTTGATACAAAGTGTATTGTTTCAATGATGAAGGACAAAAACCTTGATAGGGAAACTCAACTTGATGATCAAATTTGGATGTTGATGATGATGGACACTTTTAGATGTTTGATCAAAGTTTAGGTAAAATTTTTCACTTGAATAAGTCAATTTTAATAAAGTTTTGGACTCTAGGGGATAATTCCAAACATGAGGAGATTTTGAAATTTTGGTTCCAATTGTGAAATGGTGAGAAAATTTCTCTCTAGACAAGATGTTCAAATCTTTGGAATAGTCTTGTATTTTGGGAATAATAAAATGAATACAAACCGTGGTTGTTCTTGGAAGCTTTTTTGTAAAAAATGAAGGGCAATCTATCCCTAAAGTCGTAAAGCATGGAAAGACATTTTTGATGATCCTTTGGACTAAGAGGTATGGGTTTTGGTTTTTGAATTTTAATCTTTCATGAAGTATTTGGATAAAAATCATGTTTAGACTCTTGTCAAGGCTGAAAATGACTTTGAAATAGAAAGATGTTTGAATTCTGGTTCCAAAATGACGAATGTGAATTATATTTAGCTTTTTGTTTCTGTATTTTGGTGGAGGCACTGTTATAGAGGGTGGAAGCACTAAAAGGTAGAAGTGCCACAAAATGACTCAAATGCATTACAAAATGGTGGGGATGTGCAATAGAATGAGGCGAATGCACCACATAAAAGCTTGGGTGCACCACAGAATGGTTGGGATGCACTACAAAATAAGATGAAAGCGCCATAGAAAAGCTCAAATACGTTGGTAAATAAGGCTGAAGCACTGTAACAGAGGGTGAAAGTGCTGAAAAAATTGGTGAAAGTTCCATAGAAAGCAATGAAAGTGCCAAACTAGGGGATGCAATAGTTTGTTTCTAGTTTGTTTGATTTCTCTGGTTTTTGGCAAAAGGACAGTTTATTCTAGATGATGTATTCTAAATCATAGTTTCTGTAGTTTGTCTAGTGTGTAAAATTTCATTTGAGGTTTTTTTTGAGAATAATTTGACAAGCACAATCAAGCACAACGTACATTCCCTAGGGCTGTGATGGACTATATTCTCTTGGATTCCATGCGAGTTTTACCCCAACCACACTTATCTTTAGTGGATGAATTCAGAATCTTGGCCACACAGGCTCCCCCTTACATTGCACTCTCTTCTTAGGTCAACTAAGCTTCTAGCCTCCATGAAAAGTTCCTATGGTAGACTGATCATCTCTACTAAATACTGTGAGAATGTGGATTCCTTCACAATGACTGTTGCTGTACCAAGAGAATAGATAAAGGATTTGGCCAATTCTATAACAAGGGTTCTATTAAGGACTTTCTATTGATAGGGGTTGACCCATCGAGGTGAGAGACCATTTCTACCCTTCTCGTTGGACCCAACTGCGTGATATTGGATTTTGTTCCAATATCCACATTTATATCCTGACTGGAAATACTCTTGGCTTTAGAGTGTTACTGGTTGAGTCGTTCCCTTGGGTGAGTACTTTTTCCCCAAGGTAGGCCCTCTAGGATAAATAAAATCAAGAGAGTATACCAGTAGTTCAATCCTCTTTATTCCACATGAATAACGAGAGAACCCTTTCCATATACCCTACTCACACTCACATATTAACAAAGAATGAGTCTAGATTTTTGGTCACCCAGTTAAGGGGAGAGCATATGCCTACCATTCAAAACACACCAAAAATAAATGAAAAAGGAAGGTGTTTGTATTTTTTGTCACCCAGTTAAGGGGAGAGCATATGCCTACCCTTCCAAATAGGGAGTAAACATGGCGTTCTTTCCTTGTTAATTAATCTATGTTCCTGATTTAAGCAAAAAGGAAAGACATAAAATCCAACCCTTGCATCAAATTCATTAGTAGTTTATCATAGATTTTCTTTGGCAAGTGTTCTGGAGTTTCAGCAAGGTCTTTGACAATGTTTTATGCAACCTGCAAAACATAAATCTGACATTAGTTTTCATTCTCGGGAAAAATTACAGAGATAATTGAAAGCACCATAATAGAAAGCAGAAGCACCATAGAAAATTGTGAAAGTGCCACATAAAAGGGTGAAAGCGCCACAGAAACTCCTTGAAGCACCAAAGAATGGCTTGGAAGTGCTAGAGAAATCCTTCGAAGTTGCAGAACAGTCAGTGTAAGTGCCAGAAAGTCTTTCATAAATTCCAAAGAATTATGCAACTGTGCTAGAAAACCACACGTCTAAGCCTGTAAAACAAATCTTCCAAAAAATGTCAAAATAATAGGGGTTAGGCCCCACGGTGGGTGCCAATTTATGTGTGTTAGAAAATATACGTGAATTAAATATCAAAACAAACACACTTAGATGGGAAGTATTGTAGTAAAGAATCTATCTAAATCAAACACAGTTCAATAACATAATTCTTCAACAACTTCTCATCTTCCTCTAATCTCAAATGTCTTGGTAATTTATGCTCTCAGACCTTATTCCTGCACAAATCAATGAGATGTCATCTAAGAAATGAGTAGCCTACTTATCTAGAATGCAGAATCTAAGTCTACATCTACATGATTTAATGATTGTTGGATGGAATGATAAAATGATATGGTGAAATGGGCAGCTGCATACAAGATGATTTGAAAGTAAACTAATGCAAAACTAAACTAATGATCTGATGAAATGGAAATGATCCTACATGCTGAACTAAACTAGGAAATGTCTAAAGGAGCCATGATTCAAAGCAAATTGACAAACTACTCTAAATGCTAAAAATGCACACTAAGCTCTTAAAACATGGATGGATTCCTGTAGAGTAATATTATGCAAATGCTCCTTGTTTAAAAGCTGTAAATGGGCCTCAATTTATAGAATTTTCCAAGGCATTGGGTAAGTTGGTAGCCATGAACGATTGAGATTTGATCTAGAGAAATCAACAATGAAGAATGCGAAGGATGGATAAAACAAGGCAATGGTTCCCTTTAGTAAAACCGTCTTGCCAAGTGTAAGAATGAATCAATTGGAGGATGATGCCATGTGTCTTGAAGGTTGTTAAATTGTCAATTAAATATCCAATTTAAGAAAATAAAGATAATTATTTTCATGTGACACATGATGAGTTGGGTGAGGTGGAAGGTAGTTAGAGAAATATCTAGAAATGTGACAAATTTGAATTTAAAAATTCCAATTTAATGAGAGGGAATCAATTAAAATAAAAAAAATTATTTAGATTTGTTTATTTTAATTAAATCATGAAGAGGGTGAATTAGAATAGAGGAATTAAGGAAATAGAAACTATGTAAATAAATTTGCAATTTATTTATATAGTAGAAGAATAAATATTTTACTAATTAATTAATCAATATTTAATTAATAATTTCCAGACCAATTTTGAGTGTATATAGTAAACATCGTTCTTCCCTTCTTAGATCTACAATAATTTTTCTATTTATATCAATATTGAGCTTTATATTGTTTTTTGAACTTTGAATTGGCATAATTAGTTGGGTAAAAGTACAAAGTTGTGTCACACTTTTATAAAGGAAATGACCAATACTAATCTAACTTTTAAACTTGAATCACTAGAAAGTGACATATGTTTTGAATTTTGTAATGATTTAAACTAATAGAATTTGTCTTTTTAGTATTTTTTATGTTTGTATTTTTTGACAAAATTAAAAAATTATTTGAATTAATTTTTTTATAAATTAACACTATAATTTAGTTGCTGATAAAATGCTAAAAAATGATGTTACATGAGACGTGAAGCTTTATATAGTATTTTTTCTTCTTTTTTTTCCTTATTTTTTTTGTGTACATATTTATAACTTGAAACTTTAGGGTATGGATATATTTTTTTACAATTTTAATAAATATATTTTTATATAAATATTTAAATGTGAGTTTATTAAAACATGGTTATTTCCACTCAACATCAACTTTTATATTAAATATTTATCTAAAATAGAAAACAAATTATACCATCTTAGTCTAAATTCTTTTATCTAGGGCATCATATTTTTAAATTTTTTTTGAATAAGTTTTAGTATTTTTCTTGACATGGTAATCAACCTAATATTTTTGTGCTGATAACCGACTTTGAGTAAGAAATAAAAACAATATATATATAATAATTGAACTATTAAAGTACATATATATTTGAAAACTACACTTATGGATCTACAAAAGGGTATTTTTACATTTTTTTAAAATGTTATATATATGAGTAGGAGTTGTTGAAATATTAAATTTTTCAAATAATTTCATTTATTTAGTAAATTGGCCTCAAATTGGTGCTACATATGCATTTAGCTAATAATTTTAGTTGGAAAAGTTGTGGACATATTTAACTTATCTAGAATGAATCTTACTAGATCATATGGTTGACCAAAAATGATTTTTAGTTATAAATACTAAAATTCACTTGTGCTGATAAGTTGGTTGAAAGTGTGACAGAACTTTGTACTTTTACCCAGGTTTATTTTCTATTTTTTATTTTTTCTCCCAAAAGTGTTGTTTAGAATGAAACCCCCATCCTCAACCATAAGGAAATCTAAAGATTCTCACATTGAGTTGGTTCACCTAAGGCTTAGTCAATTCTTTATGGGGATCTCATTTCCTAATGAAAATATGAAGATAGGTCCATAATAACCCTATTGTCCTTCATTCCATTTTGGTGAACCAGACTTTTGAGCATCATAACTTTCAGATCTTGAAGTCCACTTCAACCCTAGATCTAGGATTTGCATAAATTTACATTACATTGCATTGACTTGCATTTCATTTAGGGTTTTAGGTTTTCATTTTTGCATTCTTTAAAATATAGAAAATTCTAAAATATCAGTAATTTTGTATAGTGTTTACATAATATTGCATGAGCAGTCATTTATATTAGAAAATTGAATCAAAATTATATCTCAAATTAGGTATTTTTTCTTGTAATTTAGCATCATTTTGTACTTGCATTTAGATTTGATTTTATAGAAATCTAAAACTATAACCATCTATTTGCACCTAGAATCTAAAAACATAAACACAAACTAAGAAATCTAAAAATTAATTTTAAAAAAGACTGAAGCAAGACCCATTTTCCCATGGGTGAATGAGTCCTTGATCAACGATTTTTCCACATTTTTGAGCATGAAAAATACTGTTTCTACATTTTATATTCCTTCATTTAGTTTGTTGTTTTAGTTTCGGGAATCTCTATTTTCTGTAATTGTTCATATTAAGGTTAATTTTTAAAATTCACCACATTTTTTGAGTTCAAGTTTATATCACTTTCAATATTTTGCATAGTATAATCATATATTTATCTTGTTTAAAATATGAAAATTACTTTTTTATTTACTTGCATTGCACTTTATATTTTAAGGCGTTTGATTGCATTTTACCTATTCTCTATTTTGGGTGAACCTTGGGTTTGTGAAACTTGTATGAGTTTCACAAATTGGTGTCCTATTGCCAATACTATAGCGAGATGCAGTTTGAGACTCATGTCATCCCATGACACATCACTCACCATGGATCTTTGGTTTTCTAATTCTTTCACTCATAATGTTGACACTAGTCAACCCACTATGGACCATACCCTTGACGATTTCATTTCTAATGAAATCCTTACCAACTGTAACCAATGTTACTAATGTTAAATCAATGGTGGCTAATGTCCCTCAAGAGAACCTAAGAAGAATGGATGAAGAACTAGAAAAATTGCAAAACTTTGTGAGTTTTGAATAGATTGTTGGTATTGTCGTTCATGTCATAGAGAACATAAGAAAGTTGACTAAAAATGAACAAGGAATAGAAATTTTGCAAATCCTTGGTCACATAATGAAACATCACATGAAAAATATAGAGAATGATCCTATACATACTACGGTCAATGTCATTGAAGTTCAACCTCAGAAGGGCCTATAATGTCATAAAATTGCACCCCTTGCAATTTCACATACATTCTTACATCTTCTTCAGTGTCCACTCCCTTAGCATCTCATGTAGGCTCATTCTAGCCCCTACAACAACCTTTTTCCCTCTCAAGATGCTCAAAGGCGTGCTTTTTAGTAGCTACCCTTACATGTTCGCTTTTTTTTTTAATCTTATAATTTGCCTATTTGTATAATTTTGTAGCATGATGTGTCTAGACACTATTGCGCCGTGTAGACATCTGCACACTGTGCTAGTGTCCTACAATGTTTTAACGTTCAAATGACCACTTACATGCATGTTTTCCACTTGTTAGCTTGTTTTGTTGGTGGTAATAGCTTGAGATGCATTGTAACCACTTGAGAAGCTTCTTTTTGTTTCTCTTCTCTCTTTAAAATTCATCCTTTAACCTCATTTGGCCTTCTAGCTTCTTCTCCTCCTTGGCTTATCTCTTGAATGCTCTTCTCCTCTCTACAATATTATCTTGCTTGAATAGCTCCCTTGTTTGCTACGATAGCCTCAAGCTCTCAAGATTTTACAACACTCTTGGCTCTTGCAACTATCTTGCTCTTCCTCTTTAGCTTAATTAATCCTCGCAGGTGGAATCTCCCTCACCTTGTACTTGTGAGCATCTTAGGATTTCACACATCCCCTACCTATTGCATCTCTACTTTGTGATACGGGTTCTCCTCGAGCATGGATTGCTTTTATCACCTATATTTTGTGATACAACTTCTCCTCATCTATAAAGGTTTTCTTTTACCACTCATCACATATTTCATTTCTCTCTATTCACTTTCTCTATCTATCTAGCTATCTATGGAGGTGGAAACACCAAAATGTGGGTTTGACTAAGGCAAACCCCTATATAATGCCAACACTTTCTTCAGATCTTATGCATGCAGGTATTGAAGAAATTAATGTGTTGGAGGCTTCATTACTTAGGTGTTTGTAAGAAATTTCTTTCCTCTCTTTATCTTTATCATTTATACTCCACTTAATTTCAATTCTATTACATTATATCACTTTCTTGTATTTTGGAAGTTCTCAATAATTAGATTGTTGGTAGTCACTAAGCTATTTTCTATGATAAAATTACTTTCTGGTCTGTATGAGATGCCAACACGCCTCTAGGACACCAAAACATCATGTTTTCATCCTTTGGCCGAGAGCTTACCAATTTGTCCAAAAAATCTTTGTGACCTCTTTCTGATTCTAGAACTCTCACGTTGTTCCTTAAGGTAGTTTAGGGTAGTTCACTCCGTGAGGCTCTCTGAATGAAGACAACTCATGAACCATGAATTCCCCTTCTCTACATTTTGGTGAACCTGACATGAAACACAATATTCTTCAAAACACTAGGAATTTATTTACCCCAGCTTGGTGGTGTCATAACTTTTGACTTGGTGCTCAAAATTTAGGACCGTTTGCACTGTTGGAAAGGTCTCCAAGAAGACTAATTCAATCCCTAAAATATAGTGCCTTTGGCTATCAAATTTTAGGGATTGATGCAAGTTTCAACCCCAAATTCCTCTCCAAAGACCTCCGAAAATGCAAATTACTAGAACCTAGAAAATACCAAAAAATCAAAAAATTTGGATTTTTGGTTTTTCTTAGTTTTGTCATTAGTCCACTTGCTTATTCATTATTTATACTATTTAACTTAGTATTTTAAAATTAACTTAATATCTTCTTTTATCAATTCAATATCTAATTCTATTCAAAGTGTTAAAGATGTTCCATTTCATGCATGTGATATGACTTGGCTTTACCCATGTCACTCGGTATCTTTGATCCTTCTCATGAGATTTCTCTTGCTTTGAAGGATATTTTGCTGCAAGAAGATGAAATCATTGATACCTTTCTTAAAATTACTCTACCTTCTCTTCGTTCCAATGCACTCTCTTCTAGAGATGACGCATTAGCGAATGATGAACCTCCTTCCACATCTAGTCATTCCAGGATCGATGTTGAGAATATTTCTTCAAATAATTATTCCACTAGTCGTGATGAGTCTATAAATATAATCTACTAGTCATGATGAGTCTATAAATATAATCTATGTCTCTACTTCCCCTTAAAGGCCTAAGAGACCTATTATTTATTTGACCCTAGCTAGTCCTCCTTGTAACAAATATTTTGGCAACCCACAATCGCTAGCTCTTTCCTAGGGTTTTTCACCTAGAAGGAGAGCACAATGGACGAAAATGAATTTGTTAACACTAGAAGAAATGGAAAGAGGAGTGTGGAATGTGTGTGAGGATGTGTTTGACTACTTAGAAATGCAAATGAATGAATGAAAACTATTCTATTGTAAGATTCTAGAAAACACAGTGTTGATTGCAAGTATGAACTAGAAACTTAAGCAAATGGAAACAAAAATGAATGAGACTGAATAGAGTGCACCTGGAGGTAGAGTGATGTCACTAGGAGATTCTGGAATATCTCATAAGCCTCTATTAATGGCCACTGGGATTCATTTTCCATGCATGACGAATTAGTCCTACTTCTCGTGAAAAGTTCTAAAAACCTGTTTCTGACTACCGGGAGTTGAAATATGAGAAAATATATTTTTAGAACTACATGTGGGACTCATTAACCATGGGTGGTGAATCAATCCACCTACAGGAATCTATAAAATCAAGAGTTGATTTTTTGGAGTTAGATCTGCAGTTCTGTCTCCTACAAGTCTTCGCTTCTGAAACTACCAGATTCAGGTCTGAAAGTGACTTTTTATTGATGTTTTGACTTGAATGATGAAGAGATGACTTTAATTACTTTGAAATTCAAATTTCAATGATTCCTAAGCCTCCAAGAGTCCTAAATCTACAAACAAACAAGACAAAAGAGAGATATGTTGAAGGTTAGGGCATGGGGGTTTGACTTGGTCCAACCCCGTTTAGGTAATTAAACCAAAGTGATGAAAAATGTAACAATGAAGATGATTAACTTTTTATGATGATTTTATCTTTAAATTCTTCAACATTGCATGAAGATTCAACCCTTGAATGCTTTAGAAAACTAACTTGAAGACTTCCAATGAAGAAACCTTATTTTGCTTGACTTGGATGAGAAGATAGATGATGAATTACTGATGTAGGGTGTAAAAATGAGTTGTTATATGTAAAATGAGGATGGAAAAACTTATTTATAGAAAATTGTGCCTTAGTACCTGACAATACCTCATCACAGGCTGACATGAAGCAAAATTTGTTGAAATTTCACTTTATTTCTTGCTCAAAGGTCAAAATGGGGCCAGATAGGACTCATTTTCCACACATGGTGAATGGGTCCCTCTTGGATGGGACTAATTTTCCATGCATGGTGAATGGGTCACACAAGGGCCATTCTGACACTTAAGAAGCCAAGGAATTAGGAAATAAGGTCTAAAATGCCATCTTGTCAGGTGGTTGATCAATTAAAGCCTCAGGATGAACAATATGGGACATTAGGGACCTATTAGTGATGTTTTAAATGTAAAATAAGGCTTGGGACACATAAATCAATGTGAAAGTGTTATTAAATACACTTTACAAAAGTGAAATTAGGTCCACATAGCCTAGAAGGGCACAAAAACTAATGTGAATGTGTAAATCAGATTACAACACTAGCTTATCATTAAGTTTACATTAAGAGTCTTCTAAATTGATGTGATAATGTTATTAAACACATTTTATAATGATGAATTAGGGAGAAATAGTTTAATTAAGTCTATAAAAGTGTGAAAGTCCTTTACAATACTTTACACCACCTTTACAAGACACCATTAAAAGCATGTTGTTCAATTTGTAAGGGTCCAAGACCTAGTGCGGATGCATAAAATGCCTCACAACACTTGAATCAAGGACTTATTAAGTCCATTTTATCATGAATTAATCCCATGTCAAGCAAAGGGTCCTTTTTTCTATGACACATTTAGCCCCCACTTTAGTGAGAGAATGAACCTACTTCAAACTCACACTAAAGTAGATATTCAAGAGAGATCCTCGTGTACAGATGCAAATGAAAAAGAATGAAAAAGATCAAAGGAGGTGGTCAAGCCCCTAGGATCTAAGATCCCAAGTCAAGCACCCAAGATACAAAATCATGCAATGACAAGAGTAAAAGATGGGGTGAAAAAGATGTACTCACTTTGGGCTGATGAAATATCTCGGTTGTCCACTGGGTGAGAAAAGGCCAAAGGTATACACTTTGGGGCACCAAACTTCAGGCTGTACACAGGGTGAGAAAGCCCAAAAGGTAAGATAGATATGCTAGTTGGTATGCACTCACAGACACAAAGGTGGATATGGGGAAAAGTCATGCCGTTGGTTGGGCTTCCCACTCAACCATATTAAAGTTATACCTGTTGATAAATTTAACAAGGTGCCACAAGGAAAATGCTCATGAACAAAAATAAAAGGGTACCATAGTCATGCAAGTTGTGTTATGCAAGGTGGTAAAAAGTGTAAAATGCAAAATGTAAATTTGTAAAAATGTAATGTAAAGATGTTCAAAGGAGTCTTGTTCAGTGTATGTAAGGTTAGTCACTTAGGGAACATTATATCTAATGTCTCCAAGAGAGGACCAATAAAATAATAGTATATGCACAACTTAGGGGATGTAGTGTGTCCCATCAAGCCACAAAGAGGAATGTAATACGTTGAGAAAGATCACAGTTATGAAGTACATCACACCCAATGCCATCCACGAAGTCACAAGTGCATCATATAAATGATAAGGCTACACCAAAAACTAAGAAATGCAAATGAATTATGGTATTTTGTGCCCCCCACTTTAAAGCAATTTCTAACACCATTGTTGTGAGCAATTGCTTTAAAGTAGAAGAGAAGAACATGAGAACTCATCTGAAAAGCCCTATGCCAAGTCATATGTTTTTGATAAGTTGTGTCATTCAAAGAAAGTGAGTATGTCACATGCGATTCAATCTTAAGACATGTCATTCACATCTCAATCTTGCTCTTATATGTTCATGAAATGTTAACGAGTAGTTGAAAGAGACAATGACAAGTGACATACAAGGGAGAAGGTTGTCTAACACTTTTCCCCCCACTTAGTGTAGGACAAAGGTGAGACTAAAGTAGATTATTGTATGCTTCCCCTTGCAATGGATGCAAGACATGCCATAGTGAGAATGCGAGTATCCTACAACTATTACATTGAAAGGAGCAACAACTAAGGTTATTGATGTAAATAAGAAAGAGTGTTGGAAGAGTCTTGTGTGTTAGTATTGATGTTGAGTGTAGTTAAAGGAGAATAACCAAGACCATGAGTTGTTTGTTGTGTGTTAAGATCTATAGGGTTGTGGATACCTTGATCTCAAGCACCACAACCTTTTCCGTTATACCCAAATTGTTTCATGAAGTCATACCCTTTTCCATAAAGCTGTTTTAGTGTTTTGGAATTAGGTGGTTGTTTGTTGTTGTGTTGGTTAGGGGTGATTGTAGGGTTTGTGGCATTGTCTAAAGTGGTTGAGGTGGATGCTTTTGAAAGTTTATTTGAATTTTGTGTTGACATGATGGTTTGTTGTTGTTTTTTCTCATCTTTCTTTCATGTGAATATGTATTTACCCATAACTAATGGTGTGAATTCTAAGGATCCCCAATCATCACCAAAGAATTTAGATGGAAATTCTTGATCATTATGTCAATTTCTATGTTGGAGTTGGGAATCAATGTGTTTAGAGGACTTGTAGTTCTGTTTTCAAGATGTATGCAACTTTCACGCTCAGGATTTGCTTCAACTTGATAAATTTTATTGTTATAGACATATCTCATTATATGATGAAGGGTTTAAGGCACTGCATTCATCTCATGAATCCATGATATTCCTATAAGAATGTTGTATGAAAGATCATAAGGCATGACATGAATAGGAGTTTGCAAAGTAGCCACCCCAATCGTAATAGGTAAAGTGATTACACTGAGCGGTTGCTTTGTTGTATTATCAAATCCTCGAATAGAGATAGAATCAGGTATGATTTTTGATATGTCAATGTTTAATCGATCAAGGAGATTCACACCACACACATTAAGGGCGGAACCATTATCTATGAGAGTGAATTTGATACTTGTGTGATGGAATTGAAGAATTATCATAAAAGCATCATGTTGTTTTCACAACTCCAAAGAAGGGAGCGCATGTTGATGAAAAGTAATGTCAAGATTAGTTTGATTTGGTTTATGAATTAAACGTGCCACATCATTCAGAGTTGTACCATGAGGAGTTGCATTTTCTTGTTACAAGGCTATTTGAAAAATATTGTTGTAACTTGGTGAGGTCTGAAGTAAATCCCAAAGGGAAATTTTGGTAGGAGTATTCTTTAATTGTTCAACAAGATCATACTCCTTTGCAGGAGGGTTATAACAAGAAGCATTAGGTAGATTGGGTAGAGGTAAAGAGGGTGGGATTGGTTGTGGCAGTTGTGGGTTATTTCATGTGTTATATGTATGAGCAACAATATCATCACTAGATTGTTGTGATACATCAGTGTTAGGTGGGTATAAAGTGTGGAGTGGTCAATTAGAGGGATGCAACGAATGTGAGCGTGGGTAAAGGATAAGTTTATGTTTATTTTGAGTTTTTTTTTTGTGTGAAGGTGGGTAAAGTGTGTAGCGAGGTTTATTGGAAGGTGGATAAAGGGTGTAGTGAGGTTGAATATTGTTAACATCCCTTAAGTGAGGTGTTTCATTGTCTTTGAAGGGTATGTTATTGTTGTCTTGGGTCATAATATCTTCCCTAGATGGAGAGTTCTTAGGAGAGCAACAAACCACGTGTTAATGATAATTAAGGTTTGGTTCATCCAAAATAACTTCATCACATCCAAGGGAGTTAGTAATGGTTGAATGTTGTTGATTATTGCTAGTGGGGAGATTATGGGAAGATTATATTTGATTGTTGGTTGTTTCTAAGGAAACATGCCCTCATTCCATGTTGTTTATCATACTAGGAGAACTTGTAATATGTTCATCTAAGGTTGAAGTTTGAAAAGTAGCTTCATCACAAGTATGAGGAGAATCAATGAAGGAATTGTTTTGGTCACTAAAGTTTTTCGTAGGCGGAAGGGGAAAACTAAGATTCTCATGAATCTCATTGGTTATGTTTTCTAACAACATAGTATCTTCATCACAACTAGGAGAGTTACTAGGAGAAGAACAAATTTGATTATCATGATCATGTATGACTTCATTGTTTTGTTCTGTAATGTCTTCTAAAATAGGATAGGTAGGGGGAAGGATCATAAGGAGGGTTGTTATAAACCTTAAAGATTTGATTATTTAAGACCAATCTATCATCCTCATCATTTACACTCTCATGTTCCTCAAAGTTATCCTCAGAATGGAAATTAGGGAAGGTGATGTTTAAGAATGTGTCTATGATTTCATTTTCTTGTGCTAAAATATCCTCCCAAAGGGGATGAGGAAAATGACAAACAAGAGCCTCATGATTCTCAATGATTGTGTCTTCTTTTGCCAAGATACCTTCGTCACTAAAAGGAGAGGTATTGGGGGAATTACAATCATGATCATCATGAGCATCTATGTTTGTATGCTCTTCTAACACATCATCTGCACAAATAGGAGAGATAGGAGGGAATGTAAGTTTAAGACAAGAATTAACACTTTCGTTCTCTCATGCTAAGAGACTCTCATAATATTGACATGAAGTGAAGGAATGAAAATCATGCTTATTAACTAACATTTTGAAATAACAGTCTATGCTAACTAAAAATGCAATATAAAGGTTTGAAATAAAATGAAATTTTCAAAGAACAATTGACTGATTATGCTATGTAATAGGATGAGAATGCAAATGTACAATTTAAACTATGTATGAAATGGGCTAATTAAGGATAGATTTTATGAAATGAATGCTACAAAAATGCAACTAACTAATATATCTAGGTTGAGGCACCAATCAGAAGCCTAATTTTTTTTTTTGAGATCTATAAAGTGTTGTTTCAGGGGTCAAAAGGGACTGATTCGCCTAGGGTGGCGAATGAGTCTCAATATGGACCTTTTGAAAAAATTTCAGAAATTTGTGCTTCATTTTTATGAATTCTAAGGGTCAAGATGTAGACCTAAGTGAAAAATGTAGAATTTCAAAAAATGTAAATGGATTTAGATTCTAGAAATGCAACCTAAATATTCTTTTTACACATGCAAAAGTGAAACCCTAGAATACAAAATGTAATGCAAGCTACTTCTAGGATGATTAAGGGACTCCAAAATTAGAAAATAAGGGATACAAACATCGGGTTCACCTAAATGTAACAAATATTTTGGCAACCCACAATCTCTAGCTCCTTCCTAGGGGTTTTCACCTAAAAGGAGAGGACAATGGGCCAAAATGACTTTGTTAACACTAGAAGAAATGGAAAGAGGAGTGTGGAATGTGTGAGGATGTGTTTGACTGCTTAGAAATGCAAATGAATGAATGCAAACTATTCTAATGTAAGATGCTTGAAAACACAGTGTTGATTGCAAGTATGAACTAGAAACTTAAGCAAATGGAAACATAAATGAATGAGACTGAACAGAGTGCACCTAGAGGTAGAGTGATGTCACTGGAAGATTCTAGAATGTCTCAAAAACCTCTGTTAATGGCCACTGGGACTCATTCACCATGGATGGTGAATTAGTCCTACTTCTGGTGAAAAGTTCTAAAAATCTGTTTCTGACTACTGGGAGCTAAAATATGAGAAGATTTGTTTTCATTCCTACAAATGGGACTCATTCACCATGGGTGGTGAATCAGTCCACCTACAAGAATATGGAAAATCTAGAGTTGATTATGTGGAGTTAGATATGCACTTTTGTCTCCTAGAAGTCTCTGCTTCTAAAACTACTGAATTCAGGTCTGAAAGTGACTTTTTATTGATGTTTTGACTTGAATGATGAAGAGATGACTTGAATTACTTTAAAATTCAATTTTCAATAATTCCTAAGCCTCCAAGAGTTGTAAATCTATAAAAAAACAAGAGAAAAGAGAGATATGTTGAAGGTTAGGGTATGGGGATTTGCCTTGGTCAAACCTCATTTAGGTAATTAAACCAAAGTGATGAAATAAATTGGTGAAAAATGTAACAATGAAGATGATTAACTTGTTATGATGATTTGATCTTGAAATTCTGCAACATCGCATGAAGATTCAACCCTTGAATGCTTTAGAAAACTAACTTGAAGACTTCCAATGAAGAAACCTTATTTTGCTTGACTTGGATGAGAAGATAGATGATGAATTAATGATGAAGGATGTAAAAATGATTTGTTAGATGTAAAATGAGGATGAAAACACTTATTTATAGACAATTGTGCCTTAGTACCTGATAATACCTCATCACAGGTTGACATGAAGCAAAATTAATTCAAATTTCCCTTTATTCCCACTCAAAGGTCAAAATGGGGCCATATAGGACTCATTCACCACACATGGCAAATGGGTCCCACTTGGATGGGACTAATTCACCATGCATGGTGAATGGGTCCCACAGGGGCCATTGTGACACCTAAGAAGCCAAGGAATCAGGAAATAAGGTCTAAAATGCCATCTTGTCAGGTGTTTGATCAATTAAAGCCTCATGATGCACAATATGGGACATTAGGGACCTATTAGTGATGTTGTAAATGTAAAATAGGTCTTGGGACACATAAATCAATGTGAAAGTGTGATTAAATACACTTTACAACAATAAAATTAGGTCCACAGCCTAGAAGGGCACAAAAACCAATGTGAATGTGTAAATCACATTACAACACTAACTTATCATTAATTTTACATTAAGAACCTTCTAAATTTATGTAATAATGTTATTAAACACATTTTATAATGTTAAATTAGGGATAAATCGGTTAATTAAGGCTAGAAAAGTGTGAAAGTCCTTTACAAGACTTTACAACACCTTTACAAGACCCTATTAAAAGCATGTTGTTCAATTTTTAAGGGTCCAAGACCTAGTGTGGACACATTAAATGCCTCAAAAAACTTGAATCAAGGCCTCATTAAATCCATTTTATCATGAATTAATCCCATGTCAAGCAAAGGGACCTTTTTTCTATGACACATTCCTAAAAGGATTTTTTCTATTGATGGTCCTCCATTTGATAGTGACTCTCCTAATTTTTCTATGGCTCCCTCTTATAGAGCGGTAGCCCATACTTATGAGAACAAAATGAATAAAAAACCAAGCCTTCCTGAAACACCTAAACCTACAATTGAATCACCTAGTGATTACAATCTTGTCTAGCAAGTTTATTTTACTTCAACTAGAATCTCACTATGGGACTTGCTTTAGTATACTCTGATTTATCAAGGTATGCTTCAAGAAGCCTTGCAAAAGATACTCTTTCCTTCTTTTTCCAGGCTGATAGATGTTAATTCCTTGATGGATCATATTCATGCAGATTCACTAAATATCAAGTTCTATCCACAAGAATTTCTGCCCCAGATGTGCAAAAACAAGCAGAACCTGTAATGATTATAGTTGGCATTAATAAAATCAGCATTAAACGTGCTCTTGTTGACTCTAGTTTGGAACTCAATGTATGTAGCATTGATCTATTTCCTAAGATTAATATTGATTTATCTTCTCTTAATACTTCTTCTATTGACATTCGTGGGTTTGATAATGTCAGTTGACAAGCCCTAGGCATGATAGTCTTGCCTTTGGGGTTGGGACCCGTTACTATACCCACCCTTGTATATGTTATGTTAGAAAAATTACCATATAACCTTATTATTGGTAGATAATGGATTCATGCTATGGGTGCTATACCATCTACCTTACATAAATATATTAAGTTCATTTGCAACAATTGAGTAGTCATAGTCAAGGCTAACCCTGAGGCTATGCACTTATGTGAAATGGTAGCTGTTGGTCAGGTTTTGGTTGTTCCTACTCTTATTCCTTCAGTATCTTCCAATATGTCGATGTTTACTCCAGTAGTACCTATTACAAAGGATACTCTTGAGATAGATGTCCTTGAAGAAGATCCTTTTGAATCTAAGAAATCCTAAGTCTATTCCTCAAAAGAATGCATGTCTTGGTGATGATTGGGGTTCTTTACACTTTACAAAACCCTTCACTAGGGAATGCAAAGTTGACCCAATCCACTTAAGCCTTCCAATAGCATCACCCAAACTCTCTATCAAAGATGATTACTCTTTTGTATCGTGGGGTGATGTGAGCAATAGTTGTAATATCCTTAATGCCGATCCTCCTCCTTTAGAGGAAGATGATTGCACCTCTATTAAAGTGGATAATGTTGGAAGTCCTATCAAGAAGGCTAATAGTGATCCCGTAGAAGAGTGTGATTCCCATTGCTGGAATAATGCTCTCTATGAAGATCCTCCATTATATAATGTCTTCATGTCTTCTTCTTGTGAGCAGTCAAAATTTTCTCCACAACAAAAAGTGGTGCTTCTTGGTCCTCATTATTTATTTGAGCAAGAGCATATTTTTTTGTGGCTTCTAAAAGCTCACGTGATTACTCTTCCTTCTCCTACACGTAAGAAATTTCATAAGAAAGATAAAAGAACATTTTTTCTACGCATACCATTGAGTGCCTGGCCATTCCACTAGTGAATGTCAAGCCTTGAAGGATAAAATACAACTTCTTGATTCAGGTGCCATCACTCATTTATTTGTTGATACACTTGCCTCTTGTTCAAATGACAAGTGATATCGAGGCCTACCTCTATCCTGTATATTGTAAGTATCTTGCATGGTTCTCCTCCCTTGTGTGTTGGGGCTAGTGATAACTTGTTTTAGAGATGTGCATCCTTCTAAGGACCTCCTCTCTTCTCTCTATCTTTCAATTGGAGTGTCCCCTTGAGTGGGCTTGAAGGGTTCTTGAGGGACCCCTTTTGAAAGTTTTTACCTCAAATGAATTCATTTGTGTCTAGCATGGGGGCAACCTGACTAGACCTATATTTTCTATGACTCTCTTGCAATGCAACTTGCAATATCCATAGGATTCTCTTACCAATATTTCTCTATAGGACCGAGAACTTGTAGATCTTCTTTGCATCAAGCTTTCGTAACATGCTTAGTCTACAGATTAACATGTTGCTTTGTAGGTGCGCCTGTGAAGTCGCTTTCTAGTCCAATGCTGCATAGTCCCCCTCACTAGGTTTCCCTCATGAGAGAGAACTTGGGGGTTACCTCCTTGTAGGTCAACAGGCTTGTAAGGAGCTTACTACACTAGGATTCCTTCATGAAAGAGAACTTGGGGGAATTCCTTCTTGTAGGTCTACGGTCCTATGAGATGCTTGCATCATACAAGATTTGTCCCTCGTTGGTCCAAGGGCCTTCGGTATACTTTGTGTAACTTCATAGTTATGCAGGGCTATGGAGTCCTTTTGTTCAAACCTCCTTAGGAGAGAGTACGTGTGGAGCCATCTCTTTTTGCATTTTCATTCCTTTTCTAGCAATTAAATTCTCCATATCTCTCTTAAAATTTTATTTCTTCTCAATTGTATATACCGGATTGAAGATCTACATCTCCTTCATCCTGAGTATATGCTCTTCTTCTCTTTGATATTGGTTGCTTCACTAACCTTTTTTGGTGTATTCTTGGGTGTGCAGGATCATGATGGGCAAAAAAGTGGCAATATGATGGGTATATGGCTGACGACTATTTCTTTACCCAAAATTGATGAAACAAAAAGGGTTTTTAAAGGAGATTCTCAGCTTTCCATCAATATAAATTATGCTTTACTTTGAATTTAATAAGTAATTATTATTTATTTTCTATTGAAATTACAACTAAAGTCCTGATTGATAGGATGATTGAAAAACATCTATAGCTTTCAAACAGTATCACATTTTTTGAATCCAAAACATGCGTCACATTCTATGCTTCGCATACTATAGGATTAAAAAATAAAAATTGAATTTCATTAAGTTTTGACCAAGTTAAGGTGGTAAGACATACAAGTTTTTATATTTTTTAAAAAGTTGTAATAAAAAACTCATAATTAATTATTTACTTGGAAAAAGATTACAAAAATAATGCATCACATCGGGGAATGAGTCCTCTACTTATATCTAAAATATTATAAAAAAATATTATCATTTTATTGTGGTTAGGGTGGTTAGACAGACACCTACTTCTTATTTTTTCCCTTAAATTTAAGTACCACTTCATTGAAATTTCAAATTTTCACCAACTAGATTTTTTTTTAAGAAAGAAAAACCTAGTAGTTTAGAAACTACATTCAATTTGCTACAGATTCTATTCTAACATATTTTTGAAATAATATAGATAACTTATTCAAATTTTTACTTCAAGTTGCCTAACTCTGATTTTTCTGAATTTTTTGCCACTTAAGGGCCTGTTTTTTCCATGATGATCCTACACATACCCTCTTCTATTGCAACAATCAATCCTTACATTCTTCTCTTCATGTTAGAATTCTTCTATGTGTTATTATTTTTAATTTGGGGATAATGCATAGTTTTGAGACAACCTTTTGCATCAAGGTCTCTTTCACATTGCTGACTCAATCCTTTAGTTTTTTGTGTGCCTGTGTGTGTTTTTATATATTCTAACCTTGTGATGTAATGGTTTTTTCTTTTTTTATGTTCTAACATTGTTGCCTTGTGTAGGTCTTTCTTGTCTAATGTGTTTGTTTTGTAGGTCTTCAACTTGGTGGAAAGTTTCCTTCATTCGAAGAGTTGTTTGCTTCCTCTACAATATCCTTTTGGAATAATGGTGTTATTTATGTTTTGTAGATTTCCTTTAGCCTACATATTAGTGTAGATTCATATGCCCGCTAAAGTGGGGGAAAAATGTAGTGTCCTAAAATTTCACTCCTTCCAATTTCACATACATTCTTACATCTACTTTAGTGTCCACTCCCTTAGCATCTAGTGTAGGCTCATTTTATCCCTTGCATCAACCTTTTTCCCTCTCAGGATGCTTAAAGGCATGGTTTTCAGAAGCTACCCTTGTGTGTCCACTTTACATTGAATCTTGTACTTTTCGTGTTTGTGTCATTTTGTAGTGTGATGTGTTTGGACACTAGTGTGTCGCACAGACGTCTATGCATCACACTAGTTTCCTATGACATTTCAACATTCAAATGAACACTTTTGTGCATGTTTTCCACTTGTCAGCTTGTTTCGTCGATGGTAACAGCTTGGGATGCCTTGTAAACCACCTCAGAAGCTTCTTTTTGCTTCTCTTCTCTCTTTAAAATTCATCCTTTCAACTCATTTGGCCTTATAGCTTCTTCTCCTCCTTGGATTATCTCTTGAATGCTCTTCTCCTCTCTACAACATTATCTTGCTTACACAACTCCCTTGTTTGCTACAATAGCCTCAAGCTCTCTCGCTTTTACAACACTCTTCGCAACACTCTTAGCTCTTACAACTATCTTGCTCTTCCTCTTTGGCTTCTTTAAGCCTTGCAGCTAGCATCTCCCTCACCTTGTGCTTGCGAGCATCTTGTTATTTCGCACATCCCCTACCTATTGTATCTCTACTTTGTGATATGGGTTCTCCTCCTCGAGCAAGGATTTATTTTATCACCTATATTTTGTGATACAGGTTCTCCTCCTCGAGTGGGGTTTGATTTTATCATTCATTGCATACTTCATTTCTCTCTATTCACTTTCTCTATCTATCTAGCTACTTGTGGAGGTGGGAACACCAAAATGGGGGTTTGACTAAGGCAAACACCTATACAACACCAACACTTTCTCTAGATCTTATGCATGTAGGTATTGAAGAAATTTATTTGCTAGAGGCTTCATTACTTGGGTGGTTGTAAGAAACTTCTTTCCTCTCTTTATATTTATCAATTATACTCCACTTCAGTTCAGATCTGTTACGTTCTATCACTTTCCCTTATTTTGTGCTGCTATCCTTTGGCCGAGAGCTTACTAGTTTGTCTAGAAAATCTTCTTGATCTGCTATTTCTGATTCTAGAACTCTCGCACTGTTCCTTGAGGTAGTTTAGGGTAGTTCTCTTTGTGAGGCTTTCTGAATGAAGAGAAATCATAAGCCAGAAATCCCCCTTCTCTACAGGGCCTAACCAAAATGCCACTTGACATTGCTTTCTCAAGGGTTACTATTCAAGTGTGATTGCTTTGTTTTGAAAATGATATACCACTAAAAATAAATTTTCAAATAAAGTAAACTAGTTTAAAATAATGAAATTAACTAATCTACTCTACTAATAAATTCAAAAAATTATAGTAGAATGCTCTAGATCTTAGACAAGATGAGATACTAATTGACTAAATTCTACTTTACTTTATGATAAATAAACTAAGTTAACCTTTATTATATAAAAATATTTTAATTTTCAATTAAAAAATTAAATCTTACACCAAGAGTTGAATGCTCTCATATGTTGAAGACACTTGTGGTTGATATTTAGTATTCCAACTTTGTCTATCTAGTCTCCTATCTCAACATTGGATACTCTACTTAATGGAAAGAAAAATACCTTGGATACTCTACTCTCTACACAAATGATAGTAAGTATCAAAATATACTCAAGAAAATTTTCTAATGGTCGAAGCTCATATATACCACATTTAATCTACACAAGAGATTACAATTCTTTATTTTTATTATCTAAGATTCCAAGCTTTATCACCTACAATAGTATTAGAGAGTTTAACAATCTTGGGCCCAACTGAAACTAACCTAGAAGTGAATTGAAAAGTTGAAATTTAAATGGTCACGATTCAAATTTTTAATATGCTAGAAAAAATGAAATCACTTATATTTCTAGTAGCAAATTGCCTAGGCGATTTGTAGGTCACCATTTTCTCTAGGTTGATTGGGTAATTTTTAGGCCATCTAAGCAATTTGAAACTAAATAGGCTAATTTTGTCACTTACAAGCCA
>VDFB02000015.1:33513644-33558423 GCA_007258455.2 Sequoia sempervirens
AAATGTTAAAGGGGATTCTTTCTTTACAAATATTTTATGGAGCACTAAGAACTCCAAAATATTTGTGCTTTAATTAAGCCACTTTATAGCTCTTGTATATAAAATTCGTGCATTATCTGAACATCATGATAAAGAATATAAACTAAAGTGCATCATGTTCAAACTCTGGTGTCGGGCATCATGTTCAAGAGCATATAGTCTTTGATTTATAAGTCAGTGCACGAATTCTATAAACACACTGTTGATCGGTACAAGGTATCCCAAAAAATCTGACTCGGAAAGTCGGCGAAAACAAATGCTAAAGTACATAAAGAAGATATATAAAATGTACGCTACAGTGGTTACACGGAGCCAGCGTAGTGTTTTCGCTTTTTATCTTTATTTTTGAAAAAAGTCTATTCCTTCTGTACCGCGTGGTGTCTGGTCAAATCAACGGATCTTTCGTGACTACTGTTAGATGGAAAGATGATAAATTTCTAAATTTATTATAATCGTGGGTCCGGCCAAGATTGGATTCAAGAATTACCTGCAATGACATCCATGTCAGACCCACTCAAATGTCAGTCTCTCCATTATTCAGATACAGGAAGCTTACTAATACACCCAATAAGAATATGAATTGAGAAATTGCAAGGAAGAGAGTCGAATAAATCATAAAAACTAGTAAACCTCATATGTCACTGATAGATTCTGATGTAAATAAAAAATGAGGTTACAACATTATATAGGATTCCACAATGTTGATAGAAGGATTGTCAACTGAAATTTAAATTGGTTTATCGTTATCATGGTTGTCATTTCGTGATAATGTGGTTCCATCCAGCTCCATGTCCACTGGTAGCTTTGTCTTCTCTCCATAGCTGCTTCCATTCAAGATGGGTTCTCCATTTTTTATTCCTGCTTCTGGATCCTACAAATTCAATTTGTTTGCTGAACTGCACCTCTATTTCTTTTTTCTATAGATGCAATACAATACCAAAGGACAACTTATCGCACTAGGAGCCTGCAGGCACAAAAGATTCACTTTGAAATATAATAAATTAATGGATGTCAACTTTGTATTACAGCAATTGAAACGTCTTTGCTTCAGACACCGTAGATCGTCCACAAAGTACTGGTGAGAAAGCTGAAGAATGACAAGAAGAATGGCATGAACTCCACACTTCTGCAATATATCAAACAAAGATATGGTGACCGAAACATAGATTATATCCTTAACAAGTGGAGAACCGAGAAGTGCAACGGATGATATGATTCCCACAATGCCCACAAAGCACTTGCGAGTCTTACGTTCATGAAGAGCAAAAGTAGACACCTTTTACATTATTGTAAACAACACTACCACAGCTGCAACCATCCTTGCCACTCTTAGCCGTAGAATAACCTAAAATATTTCAAGATATGAGAAGTAGTATTCAACTGTAAGCATACCCTAGATAAGATTGAAGGGAAAAAAGTGTATACCTTTGCCTTGGGAGGAGCAAGGACTAGGTATGTACAAATGGCAAAGCATGCACAGGCATGCCATACGAGGTGTAAGTAAAACAGTTGACATATGGGGTGCAAGAGTACTGCCCCACTGATCTTTCTCTTATTGCAAGACAACAAGACAAAGAGAAAAGGAGAGACCCATAATGTTTCTCCATCTTTGGATAAATGAACAAAGTTAATCCGATGGGCGTCCTTCCTTTGCTGAGTTTGTAAACAGACAAGTAAATATATAAGCGTGGGCTCATATCTGCAAGCAACACCACCGAAGACCCCACAAGCTTTAATTCTACGAGATTTAGCCGTTCTAGAATACGACGTAGTACTATTTAGCCGTTTTATCAAGCACCCTTATCGACATGTGGAGTTGATTATCTTTTTAGGTGTTAAATACAGACCCTTGATTAATAATGGTTTCATCCTATGATGGAAAACGAGGCCAACAAGCTTAACAATGACATCCACATCCCTTCTAGATTCATGGAGGCAAACCGAAGTAATTTATAGACCCTTTTAAAGTCCTCATAATTGTTTGAGCATATTATTTTATATTTGTGTATTAGAAATGTTGGATTAGTGATGCATATTTTTTATGTTAGACAATAAAAAAATTAGACAATAAAAAAATTAGACTTAAAAGAATTGTTATTTTAAATTTTTATTTATTTATTTTCATCCATATTTCAAGACACTTGTGATTATCTTTTGCTCATACATGGTTAAGAATGAACAAATAGATGCATTATTGTATTGTATATTAGTTGAGTTTTATGCAATAAAAACTAATTTTATTGTACTAGATATTTATCTAAAAGTGTTTTCCCAAGTGAAAACACCATGTATTATCTTTTCTTTCTCTTTATTCTATTATTACTTCAAATTGTACATGAACTACTTCTATTGTACAAGTTCAGAAAGTTTATTTTTATCTACAAAAAGCTTTTATTGTATAAGAGAAGTGTGCTCAATACCAATGTCATTTGTGTACAATTTACAAAAAACATGCCTTTAGATATCTACATGTAATTCTGAACCTTTAGGTTGGATTCACAAGGTAAATCCAACCCTAAGGATTGGCAATATCCAAAAACATATAGCAAGTACATTATACTATGTTAGCATTGGCTCTAGGAAAATTCACTGTCAACAATTCACCGCAGGAAAATTCATCGCCACCAGCAATTCACCACCGTGGAAAATTAACCGCCAAAAATTCATGCAATTAATTTTTTGTGTGGTGAATTGTTATGGCGGTGAATTTTCCCGCAGTGAATTGTTGGCGATGAATTTTCGGTCGGTGAAATGCTGGCGCTGAATTTTCCGTATGCCATTAGCATTATAACATGCATACACTTGTGTGAAGAAAAAATGAAACCAAGGAGGAAAGATAAGAAGGTTTAGAAAGGAAGACTAAGATGTAAAAATATAAATAGTTGGGAAGGGGAAGAGATAGAAATAGAGATAGAGGGATATATTCAAACCTCCATCCCTATAGATCTCCCTAGGTAAGTGCAAGAAGTTGAGTCCACTTTTAAAGGAAGTGTTATTTTTTAGCTTTAAAATAGGCACCCATTCAGTTTTTAGAATAGGTATCCATTTTAAAGTGGGTACTCATTCCAAAAAGTCTGAAACTCAAAATCCATGTTTTCTATTTGGATTTAGGCTCATAAAAGGCATGGTAACCAAACCCTTAGCCTTGATACTGCAAGTACAAGGTCATGACAATATTAAGAGAAAAACTGACTTTGGCAATATGGCTAACATGTTTTTTATTTTTTTTTGGGTTTTTGTAAGAAGTTGTTTTATAAAATTAAAAACCCATTATAGATGACGATGTCTAGATTTCAAATATGTAATTTTTTTAATGGTTGAATTACTATTTTCATTTTTAATTAATTTATGAAGAAATTGGTCCATAAACTTGAAATGTCAATTTTTTGTATTTTCTAAATAAATTTTAATTTATTAATTTTCTTGTAAAAAAATGACATCAATCTACAAATAATTCTTCACAAAAAGAAAAAAGTTTAAAAAATGATTAGTTTAGGTCAAATTATGGTGTCTGTACACAAGGGTTTTCAAAAGTAACAATTAGGGCCAATTAGAAAAATATCCTAATCAATATTCAGTATAATACACATATTTTCATAAAAGGAATTATAAATATACTTTTATTTATGTCAAATTATGGTGTGCATACATGTGCATGGTATGGTCCTAGAAAAGTGACTTTTAAAAAATGGTTTTTATAAATGTTGTAGTGTAGAAAAATGTATCCCTTTACATTTTCACACTTAATTTGAGAATTAATATTAAAATGAACTTAATTATGCCTTAATTTAGTGTTGTAATATGTATTTTACATATTCACATTAAGTACAGGGCCCTATTAACTAAAACAAACTTAATTGTGCCTTATTTTGGTGTAGTAAAGTGTAGCCCTTTACACTTTCACACATATCTAGGGACTCTTTAATTAATTAATTGAGCATAATTCCCCTTAATTGGCCCCTTTAATTCAAATCCAAGCCTAATTAATTACATTTAAAGAGGAAACTTGACATTTATTAATGCCTTAACATAACACTTATAATTGGAGAAAGTGTATCTTAGGTGAGTGACCTAGGACCCATTCAGCCTAGGGTGAATGGTTCCTCACTTAGACCTAGGACCCTATTTGAAATTATGTTTTTGGTAGTATTTTAAAATTTTCAAATCCATAATTCAATGTTGGCTTTTGAAATTTTAATTTCAAGAAGGTAAGTTTACATACCTATAAATGTAAGGTTATTTCACTATGTTTCACCTAGATTTTCAAGTGTTTGAAATTTCTAAGGCAATGTTTATGATCAAGATTATTATCAAGAGCATTCAAGGGAAGATTTCTTCATCATTTGTTGCAGCATTTAAGATCCAAGTATTATGCCAAAGTTATGTGGATTCATGCATGTTTTTGGAGCTAACAATGTGATGTAGGTTTCAAGATCTAATTCAAGCATTCAAATCAAAGATTCAAAGCAAGATTTAAGTATCAATATCCACTTCCATTGAAACCATTTCTTGCAAAATCAATATCAAGATTTCATATTTCCAAAGGTTCATACAAGGGTTTGGTGAGTTGTGACATTGAGTTGTTCATTCATTATTCCTTTCATGCTATTTCATTTCATTTCAAGGTTTAATTACCAAAATAGGGTTTGACCAAGGCAAACCCCCATTCACCAAATTTTTTTTTTCTTGTCTCTTTGTATGTTGCAAATTTGTAGCTTGGAGAAAGGTTGAAGATCTCAAAAGTGGAAAATTGCAAAGTTTTCAAAGTTGTCACCTTTATTGTCATTTCATGGAAGCTCATATTCTGGATTTATTTCCGTTTGTCTAATTGTGAAAATTGAGAATCTAGGAGTGTAGACATAAGAGCAAAGAACTCAAAAATATTTTTTACAGAGCCTTAGCTAGAATCCATTCACCATAGGGTGAATGAGTCCTTAGTGAGCTTCAAAAATACACTTTCTACAAAAGACACACAACATTTATCCCTTCTAAATTCTCCCTATAGTCTGTAGGTTCCATTAGTTTTATGTTTAAGCTTCTAAATACACTTTATAGATCACAATTTGGAGTTGATTTGCTATTTTTTATTTTTCTCCCCAAGGTGTTGTTTGATCTAGACGCTCATCCTAACACAAAAAGGGAAATTGCAAGATTCCTCAAAGAATTCACTCACCTAAGGGTTGAAAGTGGATTTTAACTTAGAGGATCTTATTTTCTAAATGAAATAGAAGAATAGGTTGGGTTCATTCATATCATTTTTCATTTTCTATTTATAGTAAGTTTGGTGAAATACTCCAAATTTAGTATAAAACCCTATGTGTTTGAACCCTAACCCTTATTTTTCTATGTTTCATTTTGGTGAACCTGAATGTTTGAACATTCTAATTTTTGACTTGGAGTGTATTTAAACCCTAGATCTAGGATTTTCATTAATTCATTGCATTTACGGTTTCTAAACTTGGCATAAAGTTACATTGCATTTTAGGTGTAAACGTGCATTTTGCATTCATTTTAAATCTAAAAAATTCAAAAATTTGCATGCATATTACATTGATTTTGCATAGTGTTTGCATATTAGTGTGCTTTTTATCATTCCTATTCAAAAATAGAATCAAAATTTCATTTCAAAAAAGTGTCATATAGTTAATCATTTTTCCTTCATTGCACTTGCATTTAGACATCAAATTTTGGAAATTTCTATCACAGAAATTACAATCCAAGAGTTGGAATAGAGAGCACATATATTCACTCAAAAATTTCATTTTTTCATTTAAAAAAAAAAACCTGTATTGTGACCCATTCTCCCCTGGGTGAATGAGTCCTTCAAGGCCTACAAAAAATCTTTTCTGAGATTTTTAGTGGTTTTTTTCACTTCCTAGGCCTACTGGTAACCCATAGTATCAGTTTAGAAAGTTTCAAAAATTTATATTTTATGCATCTAGGTCTAAGCATACATTTAGTGTAGTCATTTTTAAAGAATTCCAAAAATTAATTCAATATTTAAAATCATCAAATCTGTAGGACAATTGTTGACATTTTTGGAGCGTTGCATAAGTTGGATAGATTACTTCTCATTTTTTCATAAATAAAAGCATGTTTCCTTTTCAAACATTTGGTGTTCATGGATTATCACATGACTGATATGATTCTATTTTACCTACTCATGAGCATAATCTAGGAAAAAAAATAAAATGTTTGACAAGCATGTTAGCTACCCTCCTAATATCTATCGAATTTGTAAGAATTTCATAACACAAGAGGATGCAAGCATAGACAATCATGACAATCACAATTTTTCTTCTCTCAATACCTCTCCTATTAGTGACAAAGGTATCTTGGTGAAAAAATATACAATCATTGAGAATCATGAAAGTCTTGTTTGTCCCTCTCCTCCTCCCCCTTGGGAAGATATTATGACACAAGAAGATGAGATCATTGACACATTTCTTAATATTAATTTCCCTAGTCTCCATTCATATCCCAACACCTCCCCTACTTGTGAGAATGTTTTAGTGAAAGAGGTTGCAATCATGAACAATCATGACAATCACATTTATCCTTTTGCCAAAATCTCTCCTATTTTTGAAGAGGATATGTTGGTGTTAAGAGATCAAGTCATTGAAAAGCATGACAATCCTATTTGTTTGTCTTCCCCTACTTCTCCCACTTGGGAAGACATTATAGGACATGGGGATGTAATTGTAGATAACCATGACAATCAAATTTGTTCTTCTCCTAATATATCTCATATATGTGAAGAATATAGTTTGGTGTTAGAAGATACACTTATTGAGAGTCATGAGAATCTCATTTCTCCCTTTCCTAATGCTCCTACCATATGGAAAGATCTATTCGAACAAAAGGATCCAATCATTGGTAAGCATGAAAATCATAGTTGTTCTTCTCTTGATGCCTCCCTTATTTGTGATGAAGTTACTTTACAAAATCTAACCATGGAATGTTATGAACATCTTGTTTTCTCCTCCCATAAAAGCTCTCCTACTAGGGTAGATATTATGGTGCAAGAGAACGATAGAATTGATGCATGTATTTCAAAATGTAAGAGTAATGTGGCTTTATTCAATGTAAATGCTAAAGTGACAGTAGACTCCCCTTCACTAAGAAATAATGAAAATAAGGATAAGTGTATTGAGGTTATGAACATTAGAACTCCCTCGAGTCCTCTAATTCTTAGACCTCCTACAAATCCTTTAATCATTGAACCTCCTAAGCCTAAGCTTATCATTTATCCACCCTCACAACAACCACAAGTTCAAAATAAACCTATGCTTATCTTAGAACCACCTACAAGGCAACTTAATAATGATAATGTTTCACAACAACTGAGTTACAATACCATTGCTCATACATATAATACTAGAAACAATCCACAACGAAGGAAAAAAACTCTAAAATTCCTCCCATTTCCTCAACCTATCTTGCCTAGTGCTCCTCATTTTCCCTCACATAATGGAAAGGAGTATGATCTTGTTGAACAACTTAAAAAATAGTCCTGCTAAGATATCCTTATGGGATCTTATTCAAGCTTCCCCTCATTATCATAATATGATTCAAAGTGCCTTACAAAAAGTTCCTATCCCTCCAAATGTGCAACCAAATGATGTGGCAGCCCAAATTCAAGTTATGACTTCAATCAACTTGTGGAAAATGGAAATGGAATGCACAACTTCCTTGTTCACACTAGAAGGAGAATGAAGGAAGAGGGATCCAATTTCACAATGCTCACACTCAAGAACAAACCCTTGAGATTCCAATGCAAAGGAGATTGAAATATATCAAAGGGGATTGTCCTCAAGGCTAAAAATTGATAAAAGAGACCAACTACTAATGCAAAACTTAGAAAATGCAAGGTGTTTGAAAACACTCTATGATATGCAAAATGACTTAGAAACACAAGTAAATTGTAACAAAAACTTATGAAATCTAAAGTGTGCACCTAGAGACTAGAGAAAGATGGAATGGAGCTCTGGAATCCTAAATAATTCACTCTTTATGCCAACTCAGACTCATATGCCAAGATGGGTGACTTAGTTATGCTTTCTGGAAAACTCTACCAGAACAGGTTTCAGGAAAATGCGTACTGAGAACTGCAAAATCTCTGTTTAGGCCTAGGAAGTGAGACTCATTTTCCACTAATGGAGAATTAGTCCACCTTTAAATTTCTAAAATTTCAAAAGTGGAATTTGCAGCCCTCAGTCCATACTTTTCCTCTTGGTTCAGATTTGGGTCTAAAACTGTTAAATTCAACCTGTAAGTGTTCTCCAAGCTTCTCCTAGGGTTTTAACAACTTTGAATGACTTTGAAAATTCGATGGTAACTTTTCCAATCTTTCTCTTTGACAAATCTACAACCTAATCTTGTAAATCACATGCAAAGAGAGGGAAAAAATGTTGTAGGGTTAGTGAATAGGGGTTTGCCTTGGTCAAACCCTGGATTGGTAATTAAACCTTTGAAGATGAAATTAAATATGGAAAGAGAATGATGAATGAACAAAAGCAATGCTACAACTCACCAAACCCTTGAAGTAGAATTCTACAGAAATGCAAGTATTAGCTCCAATGTATGTAGACTTGAAGATGCTTGAAATGCTTAGAATGCTTAAGTGATTGATTGATTAATTGATCGAGTGATTGGGGAGATGAAAATGAATAGAAAAACCTTATATTTATACACAATTATGCCCTAATTCCTAAAAATACAACATTATAGGCTGACCTTAGATCTTAGAAAATAAAAAACCGTCAGAAATTTGAAATAATTTTGAGTTTTGTACCAAAGGGGACTCATTCGCCCCTATGGCGAATGGGTCCCACTTAAGGCATTTTAAGTGGGTTTTAGAATTTAGATATTTTAAATGATGTTTATCAGGATTATTTTCAAAAATACACTTAATTAAGGCCTTTAGATGTAAAACAGGGCCAATTAAAGCATAAGAAAGGTCCAATTATTAATGAAAATCCTAGAAAAGTGTGAAAATTTGTTATAAAATTTTACAACACTTTGAAATAAGGCTTGGTAAGCGATAAAAAGAGGTTATTTAGGTGAAATATATTAATAAGATCCTAGAAAAGTATGAAAGTGTGTTACAACACTTTACAACACTTAAGTAAGGCATCATAAAATTCTTATCAATCACAAGGGCCCAAGACCTAATGTGAATGTGTTGACCACATTGCAACATTAAATAAAGAAAAAAATAAGCCAACCTCCATAAGAAGGACCCAAACAAGACAAAAAAAGTAGAAGGGTTACTTTTTCGGTGTCCACATTTAACCCCCACTTTAGTAAGAGGGTGAACCTGCTACAAACTCACACTAGAAAGTAGACCAATGTGCATCAAGAGGGGTTCCCATGAACCAATGGTAGCAAGATGGGACAACAACAATCAAGAGGGGTGATCAAGCCCCCAGGATCAAGATCTCATGACAAACCGACATTAGCACAATGGGAACATGCATGATATCAAGAACAATAACAAGCCACAAGCATACAATTCCAAAGATGAAAGTGAGAAAAGGAAAAGAAGAAGAAAGAAGGGTATGTGCAGGATCATGATGGGCCAAAAAGTGGCAATATGATGGGTATGTGTAGGGTATGTGGTTGACGACTTTTTTTTTACCCAAAATTGATGAAACGAAAAGAGTTTTTAAAGAAGACTCTTAGCTTTCCACCAATATAAATTATGCTTTACTTTGAATCTAATAAAAAATTATTATTCATTTTCTATTTGAATTACAACTAAAGTCCTAATTGATAGGTTGATTGAAAAACATCTATAGCTTTCAAACATCATCACATTTTTTGAATTTGAAACATGTGTCACATTCTATGCTTTGCATACTATAGGACTAAAAAAAATAAAATTTCATGAAGTTTTGACCAAGTTAAGGTGGTTAGACATACTAGTTTTTATATTTTTTAAAAGTTGTAATAAAAAATTCATAATTAATTATTTACTTGGAAAAAAATTACAAAAAAATATGCATCACAATGGGACATGAATCCTATAATTGTATCTAAAATCTTATTAAAAAATATTATCATTTTATTGTGGTTAGGGTGGTTAGAAAGACACCTACTTCTTATTTTTTCCCTAAAATGTAAATGCTACTGCATTGAAATTTCAAAATTTCACCAAATAGATTTTTTTTAAAAATAAACCTAGTAGTTTAGAAACTATATTCAATTTGCTATAGATTCTATTATTACATATTTTTGAAATAATATAGATAACTTATTCAAATTTTTACATCAAGTTGCCTAACTATGATTTTTCTAAATTTTCATCATCACTTAAGGGCCTGTTTTTTCCATGATGATCCTGCACATACCCAGAATCGGATCAAGCTTTGACCGTTTGTCCAACATGATGTGGATTAGATCTAGGTTGTTTCTCCAGAAAACACATACTCTGAGGCGATGGAACTCATGGCTGTCTGCCAGGTGAGAAGGCCTAAAAGGTGAGAAACATACAATCATGGCTGGTATGCACTCACATCCACACACGTGGCTATGGGAAAATGCAAGATGTTTGAAAACACGTTGTGATATGCAAAATGACCTAGAAATGCAAGTAAACTGTAACAAAAACCTATGAAATTTAAAGTGTTCACCTAAAGACTGGAGAAAGATGGAATGGAGCTCTAGAATCCTAAAGAATTAACTGTTGATGCAAACTGGGACTCATACGCCAAGTTGGGTGACTTAGTTATGCTTTCTGGAAAACTCTACCAAAACAGGTTTCGGGAAAATGGGTACTTAGAACTTCAAAATCTCTATTTAGGCCTAGGTAGTGGGACTCATTTTCCATTGATGGTGAATCAGTCTACTTCCATATTTCTAAAAATTCAAAAGTGGAATATGTAGCCCTCAGTCTGCACTTTTGCTCTTGGTTTAGATCTAGGTTTGAAACTGTAAAATTCAACCTGTAAGTGTTCTTCAAGCTTCTCCTAGGGTTTTAAAAAATTTGAATGACTTTGATAATTTGATGGTAAGTTTTCCAATATTTCTCTTTGACAAATCTGCAACCTAATCTTGCAAATTACATGCAAAGAGAGGGAAAAAATGTTGTAGGGTTAGTGAATAGGAGTTTTCCCTGGTCAAACCCCAGATTGGTAATTAAACCCTTGAAAATGAAATTAAATATGGAAAGAGAATGATCTGAATGAACAAAAGTAATGCTACAACTCACCAAACCTTTGAAGTAGAATTCTACAGACATGCAAGTATTAGCTCCCATGTATGTAGACTTGAAGATTTTTGAAATGCTTAGAATGCTTAAGTGATTGATTGATTAATTGATTGAGTGATTGGGGAGATGAAAATGAATAGAAACCACTTATATTTATACACAATTATGCCCTAATTCCCGAAAATACATCACAGGCTGACCTTAGGTCTTAGAAAATAAAAACCCGCTAGAAATTTGAAATAATTTTGAGTTTTGTGCCAAAGGGGACTCATTCACCCCTAATGGCGAATGGGTCCCACTTAAGCAATTTTAAGTGGGTTTAAAAATTTAGATATTTTAAATGATGTTTATCAAGATTATTTTCAAAAATACACTTTTAAGTAAGGCCAATAGATGTAAAATAGGGCCTATTAAAGCATAATAAAGTCCAGTTATTATTGAAAAGCTTAGAAAAGCATGGAAGTTTGTTACAACACTTTAAAAAACTTTGAAATAAGGCTTAGTAAGTGATTAAAAGAGGTTATTTAGGTGAAATATATTAATAAGATCCTAGGAAAGTGTGAAAGTGTGTTACAAAACTTTACAACACTTAAGTAAGGCATCATAAAATTCTTATCAATTCACAAGGGCCCAAGACCTAACGCGAATGTGTTGACCATATTACAACATTAAATCAAGGAAAAACTAAGCCAACATCCACAAGAAGGACCCAAACAAGATAGAAAAAGTAGAAGGGTTACTTTTTCAGTGTCCACACAACTTAGACATTACTTTCCATCAAGATGAGTTACCTTCGCTAGAAGTACAAAAATAAAATGAAGCTTTCATGATAACAACACAAGTGTTAATACAACAGGGATAAAGAGAACCCTTGTTGAAAATGGCTCAACCCTTAACGTATGTAGCATAATCCTTTTAGATAATTTTGGAGTAGAAAAAGCCAAATTCTATCTAACTCTTTATCTATTCATGGGTTTGATAACATAGGAAAACAACTACTTGGTATGATTAAATTACCTATTATAGTTGGAAAGGTTACATTGCAAACTCTAGTCCATGTTATGCCTCACGATATTTCATATAATCTTCTTTTAGGTAGGCCATGGATTCATGAGATGAATGTGATTCCTTCTACCCTTCATCATAAAATGAAGTATGTCTCCATCAACAAAGTACAATCAAAGCTGATCTTGAGCCTTACTGTGCTTTACTCATTGAGAACAAGGAAAATACTTAGAAAACATTGACACCAACTACACAAGTGGAACCTATGCAAGAGAAAGAAAAAAAGCATATTGAAGAAGTTATGTAGTTATTGGAAGATGATTGGGGTTCCTTAGATTTCACACATACATTCATGAGAGAATAAAAGATCATAACAAAAGAGTCTAAAAAATAGAAAAGAAAAAGTGGTAATGTTGACATAAAATTCAACAGAATCTTTGAAAGCATCCACTTCAACTACTTTAGAAGAAAAGACAACATACACGATAAAATTTGATGAAGTTGATTATGAACAACCATCGAATCTGAAAGAAATAGAAAAGCTTTATGGAAGAGGTTATGAACTTATGAAACAACTTGGTTTTAGTGGGAAAGGATGTGGTGCTAAAGAGAAAGGTATATGTGTCCCTATAGAGCCTAATACACAAGAAACAACTAGTGGTCTTGGTTATTGTCCCTCAAAAGAAAAAAACAAGCCTTCACTCAATATCAAAACTCTTAGAAAGGATTCTTTTAAGACAACTTTAACCTTGGTGCATCTTGAACTAATAGAGACTAGGGGTCTTGGTTATTTTCCTTTAAAAGAAATGAAAGAATTAAATAAATCTTCACTTAATATCAATGTCATCATGCAAAACACTAATGATTGGAGTTCATTAGATTTTACACCCTCCTTGTTTCTAAAGAGTTTTGTGTAAGTCTGACACCTTGTACTAAGCAACAAATATCTTTGTCGCAAAATAAAGAAACATCTTCTACTATTGATCAAGAGAGTATCTTGTCAAGACTCCTCCAAGATAGTTTGATACCTCTCCCTCCAAGAACATGAAAGAAATTTTACAAGAGTTCATTTTGTATATATCATAGAGTTCATGGTCATTCTACTAATGAATTTAAGGCTTTGGGTAATAAAATTTAACATCTTAAGGATTGTGGTGCTCTTCCTTGTGTTGCAGCACCTAGTTCCACTAATTGATACTGATTTTTATTCTATTATGTTTCTCATCAACCATCTTGGCTCATCGTTGTCTTGCACTAAGTGGGGGCAAGGGGTGAGGTAGCCTTGTCCTTGTATGACGCTTGTCATTCTCTCTTTTGGCTAGTTCTCTGCCTCCCATGTATATATAAGAGCAATCTTGGGATGTAGATGACATGACTTAAGTTGGCTCGCATTTGACATACTTTATTTTTATATTATCTTTAGCATTGCATTATGGGGGAAACCCCTTTCCTCCCGCTTCCTTTTCATGATGTAGCTTGATTCGGGAACATATGACTTGGCATAGGGCTGTCTAAATAAGTTCTCATGAATATTGGCTACTTTAAAGAAAATTACTCACAAAAATGGTGCCAACAATTTCTTCAAAGTGGGGGCATACATTGGTATTATCTTTCGACATTCCTCATGCTTCATTGTGCAATTTTCTTTCTTCTGGTGATGTGTCCTTTTCTTGGTGGAGTCATTGGGTTTGATTTCCTCTGAGATCATGATATTTATTTGACTTGTCCTCTCTTGGATATATGAGGCATGATATTACCTAAGAAGAGACCTTACATGAACTAAGCAAAATCCCTTTGAACAAACCTTTATTTGCATTTATGTTCATAAGTGTTTAGTATAATACAACTTGTTAACCTTGTGAAGCTCAAAGTTTCATCTTGTTGCAACCTATTGAAGTTATCAGAGGGATAGCTTTGGTATGGATAGTATGATGACAAGCCTAAATGAGGGCATGGATTTCTCATTGTATGGTGATGAGCCCAGATAGAGGCATGAATTTCTCACTAAGCCACTTTTTTGGAGGCTCACCTAGTGGATGACCTAAGGTTGCATTCTCATTTATAGCTGAGGCTTGATCTAAATCAGGCTGGAAAAATAGTCGAGGATTGATCCACCCCTTTTTATTTTTGTTTTTCTTTCTTTCAATCTTTGAAATTGTATGTTTGTGTATCTGAACCATATATTTTTGGGACTAGGAATGCTAGGTCTCTTTTGTTCAATTAGGGTCTTTCACCTAATGAATAGAGATAGATCCCACACCCAAAATCTGGGTTGTTCACTCAATCTAAGATATGTATGATGAAATTGTGTCTAAATGAAATGATCTAAATGTAGTTATATGAACTACTTGACTGATTATGTATGCAAAACCTAAGATTTATGTAATGTTGGAAAACACAATGATGTTTGCAAATAATGAACTATGAATGAACAAGTGTAAAATAGAATAGAAAGAGTCTGATTTAGAGTGCACCTGGGTAGAGATTAGATAATTTGGAATCTTCTGAATGCTATCTGAAATCACAAAAAATCACTAGTGGGACTCATTCACCACTGATGGCAAATCGGTCCCACTTCTGATGAAAACTGTCAGGAATAGGTTTCTAAGTGTTAGGATCTGGAATCTGACAAAACCTTGATTTCTAGCCTTAAGGTGGGACTCATTCGCCACTGATGGCGATTCATTCCTCTCCCAAAATTTTGAGAAATCAGGGAACAAATCTATAGCACCAGATCTGAGATTTTCTGCTTGTTGGGTTGCCGAAGTCAAATCTATAGAAAACAGACAAAATGTCTTCTTTAAGCTTGAAATAAGATGTTGAATTGAAACACTTTGTTGATTTCTTGTCCAATTTTCAACACCTAAATTCTTATCAAATCTGCATACACAAGTCGGCAAACACACATGCAAAAGGGGAAAAATGGTTAAGGGTTAGAGTATAGGGATTTGCCTTGGTCAAATCCCACTTTGGTAATCAAACCCTTAATGGAGAAATGGAATGAAATAAGAAAGGAATGATGAATAAAAAACATACAAATGTCCTAAACTCACCACAACTTTGTTGAAGAAATATGAAGTTATGTCAATGGCAACTCTCAAATGCTTGATTGATGCTTGATTATTGGATGCAAAGTGTTGAAATGCAAGTTGAATGCTTGAATGAGTTAGAAGATTATAGGAGATCTAAAAATGAGGAGAAAAACACTTATTTATACATTCTTGTGCCTTAGTAACCCATTAATACCTCATCATAGGTTGACATCAAGTAATTTTGAATAAAAACTCGAAAGGAAATTTGAAATATTTTGAATTTGGAGCTAAGAGGGACTCATTCACCACCCATGGCGAATGGGTCCCACCTTAGGCTTGAAAGTGGGTGTCGGGAATTAAGTCACATTTAATGTTATTTGTCAGGTTTACATTAAAAAACACACTTAATTAAGCCTTATAGGGGCATAAAGGGGTCAAATAAAGCATAAGAAAGGTGTAAATAGTGAAATTATGCCTAGAAAAGCGTGAAATCTTGTTACAAGACTTTACAACAGTTCAAAATAAGACTTGATAAGTGATGAAAAGGTGATTTTTAGGTGAATTATAATAAGTAGAGTCTAGAAAAGTGTAGGAATGTTTTACAACACTTCACAACACCTTCACAAGATGTCATAATTTAAATTTTAAGGACCTAAATGTGCATATTCAAGCCATATTGCAACATTAAATCAAAGAAAAATGGACCAAGCATCATGAGAGAAATACCTAAAAGACCACAAAAATGACAAGGGGCCATTTTTCTACGACATATTTAGCCCCCACTTTGGTGAGAGGATGAGCTTGCTTCAAACTCACACTAAAGTAGCCATTCAAGAGAGATCCGAGTGTACAGATGTAGATGACAAAGAATGATAAAAATCAAGAAGGAAATAAAGCCCCCAGGATCCAAGATTCTAAGTCAAACCATCAAGATACACAATCATGCAATGGAAAGAAAGAGAAAGATGAAAATGAAAAGGTGGATAAACCATCGTCCGTTTGTCCAGCTAGTTGTGAACTAGATCTAGGCTATTTGTTTGGAAAGGAAATGCATACTCACTCTAGGGTGACGAAACCCTTGGCTGTCCACCTAGGTGAGAAATACACAACATACTCACTTTGGGGCCACGAAACTTCTGATTGTCCCCGAAGTGAGAAATCCCAAAGGTGAAGTACACGCACTAGTTGGTATGCACTCACAAACACATAGGTGGCTATGGGGAAATTTGTTCCACTAGATGGGCTTCTCGCTCAACCATATCAAAGTTATACCTCCTGATAAATTTAATAAGGCACCACAAAGGAAAATGATTTTTGAGCTCTATGAAGTAAGAAAAACTTTGTATGCTTGACACTCATAGACATTGTTGATGCAAAATAGTGTAAGGATTGTTCAAAGGGATTTTGCTTAATTCGTGCAATGTCTCATCTTAGGGAACATCATGCTTAATGTCTCGAAGAGAGGAAAGAAGTGCAAATGGTCTCATCTTATTTTCAAGAGAGGATAAGTGCAAGGTCTCATTCTGGGAAACATTGTACCTAATGCTTCCAAGAGAGGAAATCACAAGAAAAAGAAAATCACACAATGAAATGTGAATGGTGATGTATGCTCCCACTTTAAAGCGGTTGTGAACAATAGTATTGTGAGAAATTCCTTTAAAGTAGAAGAAGAGGAAATGAGAGCTTACTCGGAAAGCTGTATGCCAAGTCATATGTTTTGAGAAGCTACGTCAAGAAAAAGGGTAGTATGTCATATGCGAGCCAACCTAAGGCATGTCATCCACATCCCCAACTTGCTCTTATGTATTCATGAAAGGTTAACGACTAGCCAAAGGAGGCAACCACAAGTGACATACAAGGACAAGGTTGTCTAACCTCTTGCCCCCACTTAGTGTAGAAAAAAGGTGAGCCGAAATGAGTGATGAAATGCATGCTAGAGTGGAAATCAATATCAATTAGAGGAATTAGGTGCCCCCATATAATGTAGCGTACAAAACTCCTTAAGATGTTGGATTATATGACTCAAAGCATGACATTCATTAGTGAAGTGACCAAGAACTCTATGATAGGCATATAATGGAGTCTTGTAAGAGCATTTCTTTCGAGTTCTAGGAGGAAGGGTGATCATGTGATCTTGGAGGAGTCTCAAAAAGATGCCTGCTTGATCAATGGTAGAAGGTGGTTTTGTGGAACATGCATCAAAGATACATCTTGCCTACTATGAGGTGTCATATCTTCACAAGATGCTTTAGATTGCGGGATTTTGTTCTCACTCTTACAGAAGGAGGGAAAATCATAAAGGTTTTGTGAGATGACATTGAAATTAAGTGAATGTGTGTTTATTTGTTTTATGTTTGGTAAAGGATGATGTTCAAGACCACTAGTGTCGAGGCATTTGGTTAATAATAATTTAGGAGTATGTGTTGTGAGATTGGCGATGTTGAGTGAAGGTTTGTTAAGCTCGATCAAAGGACAATAACCAAGACCATGAGTCATTTGTTGTTTGTTAGGATCTATAGGGTTGCGGATACCTTGTTCTCAAGCACCACATCCTTTTCCACTATATCCAAGTTGTTTCATGAGTTCATAAGCTTTTCCATAAAGCTTCTTCATTGCTTTTGGATTGAGTGGTGGTTGGTCATAAGTGTCGTCAAAGGTGACTATGTAGTTTTCTTCTTTGTCTAAAGTGGTTGAGGTGGATGCTTTTGAAGGTCATCTATTGTTTCATTTCCCCTATTTGAATCTTTGTGTATGATCTTGTACTCACCCATGAAGTCATGTTCAAAATCCAAAGAACCACAATCATCGTATGTAAGTTGTTCATTGTTTTGTTGTGCAGGTTCCACTTGTGTGGTTGGTGTTAATGTGTTCAAGGGGTTCTCTTTGTTTTTCTCAAGTTGTAAGACACTATAAGGCTCATCATCAGCATCGAGTTTGTACACTTTGTTGTTATAGATGTATTTCATTTTATGATGAAGAGTGGAAGGCACACCATTCATTACATGAATCCACGGTCTGCCTAGAATAAGGTTATATGAAAGACCATTAAGCATAACATGGATTGGTGTATCCAATGTGGCCACTCCAACTGTAAGAGGTAAAGTGATCACACCAAGCGGTTGTTTGCTTACATTGTCAAATCCCCTGATGGATAAAGAATCAGATTGAATGTTTGATTTATCGACACCTAGTCTATTAAGAAGGTTCACTCCACACACATTAAGAGTAGAAATAGTATCTACAAGAGTTCTCTTAATCCCTTTTCATTTTTATTGAGCAATAATCATAAAAGCTTCATTTTGGTTTTGCACTTCCAAAGGAGGAAGCTCACTCTGGTGGAAAACAATGTTAGCATTTACGGCTTGAATTATGGATGCTATATCATTTGGTTGTGTATTAGAAGGGAAATGAACTTGTTGTAAGGCTATTTGGATCATGTTATGATAGTGAGGGGAGGCTTGACTAAGGTCCCATAATGAAATTTTTGCAGGAGTATTCCTTAGTTGTTCAACAAGATTGTACTCCTTTCCACTAGGAAGTCCTGGTAAGATAGGTCTAGGGGGGATAGGATTAGGCAAAGGTGAGGGTGTGGGGGTTGGTTGTGGATTATTTTGAGTGTTATATGTATGAGCAATGGTATTTAACTTAGTTTCTATGATACATTATTCTGAGGTAGATAGAGAATGAATTTAGGTTTGGGTTGTGGTGGAGGTTTATGTGAAGGGGGATAAAGGATGAGTTGAGGTTGAATAATGTTAACATCTCATAACAAGTGAGAGACTAGATTGTATTTGAAGGGCATAATATCATTAGTGCCAATGTTATCCTTGTCTTGGGTTATAATATCCTCCCTAGAAGGAGAGTTCTTAGGAGAACAACAAACCACATGTTCGTGACAATTAAGGTTTGGTTCATCCAAAATAACTTCATTGCAACTAAGGGAGTTATTAATGGTTGAATGTGTTTGTTAATTGATAGGGAGGAGATTAGGGGAAGACTCTATTTGATCATTCATTGTTTCTAAGGTCTCATTCTCTTGTTCCATATTATCTACCCTACTAGGAGAGCTTGTAATATGTTCATCTAAGGTTGAAATTTGCAAAGTACCTTCATGACAAGTGGGAGAGGCATCAAGAGAAGGAAAATTATAATTTTCAAATAGATCTTCCCATAGAATAGGGACATTAGGGAAGATAGGGGCAATGTTCTCATGATCTTGAATACCTATATATCTTCTAATACCAACCTATCCTCTTTGTATCGAGGAGGGATATTAGGAGAAAAAAAAAGTTTGATTATCATGGGTATGGAGACTAGGTAAGGTAATGTTTAGAAATGTGTCTGTGATCTCATCTTCATGTTGTTTTGTGTGATCGTCATGATTACTTAGTGTGATGTCCTCTTATTTAGTAATGTTATGTCTAATAGGAGAGGTAAGAGGAGAGAAACAACTTAGATTGTCACAAATCTCATCAATTGGTTCTTCTAACACTATAATCTCTTCTTCGCAAGTGGGAGAGAAAATAGGAGAACAAATGTAAGTGTTATGCTTATCCAAGGTTTCTTTCGCTAGACTAACCTCATCCACAAAAGGGGAACTAGGAGAGGGATCTATAATTAACAAAAAAAGAGGGGAAAGGACCTCATATTTGTATGCTTTTAAAAAAATTATGTTACAACATGTAATAAGATCTAAAAAGAGAACACGCAAGATGATAACTATAGAAATTTGTAATGAAAACATTATGGGATGATTATCTTACAAACTTGAAATGTAATAATGCTAAAGAAAAGATGCAAAAGAGGGATGTAATTTTTCAGATTTTAAAGATGACAATTGATTGACTATGATATGTAACAAGATGTAAATGCAAACTTGAGATTGAAACCATGCATGAAATGAGCTAATTTAGGCTAAATTTAATGAAATGCATGTTACATAAATGCAACTAAATGATATAGGTAGATTAAGGCATCAAAAAGAAGATTAAAAACATAGTTTTCAATTTTGTAAAATACAGTTTCAGAGGTCAAAAGGGACTGATTCGCCTAGGGTGACGAATGAGTCCCATTATGGACTTTTTTCAGAAATGTCCAAATTTTTTGAGTGATTTTGATGGTTTTTAAGTGATCTAATGCAAACCTAAGTTAAAAGTGCAGAATTTTAAAAAATTGAAATGAATGTAGATGTGAAAAATGCAACCTAAATGCACTTTTTTATGAATGTAAAATTTAACACCTAACATGCAAATGAATCATGCAAACCCTAATGCAACCTAGATCTATGATGATGAAGGACTCAAAATTAGTCAAAAAATCATTCAAAAAGAAAGTTAACCAAAATGAACCATAGATTTTTGGGACTAGGAATGCTAGGTCTCTTTTGTTCAATTAGGGTCTTTCACCTAATGAATAGAGATATATCCCACACCCAAAATCTAGGTGATTCACTCAATCTAAGATATGTATGATGAAATTATGTCTAAATGGAATGATCTAAGTGCAATTATATGAACTAATTGACTGATTATGTATGCAAAACCTAAGATTTATGTAATGTTGTAAAACACAATGATGTTTACAAACAATGAACTATGAACGAACAAGTGTAAAATAGAGTAGAAAGAGGTCAATTCAGAGTGCACTTGGGAAGGGATTGGAGAATCTAGAATCCTCTGAATGTTGTCTTTAATCATAGAAAATAGCTAGTGGGAATCATTCACCACTGATGGTGAATCAATCCTGCTTCTAATGAAAACTGTCGGGAACAGGTTTCTGAGTGTCAGGATCCAAAATTTGACAAAACCTTGATTTCCAGCCTTAAGGCAGGACTCATTTGACACTAATGGTGAATCAGTCCTCTCCCAAAATACTAAGAAATCAGGGGACAATTCTTTAGCACCAGATCTGAGATTGTCTGCTTGTTGGGTTGTCGAAGTCAAATCCATAGAAAATGGACAAAATGTCTTCTCCAAGCTTGAAATAAGATGTTGTTGACTTCTTGTCCACTTTTCAACACCTAAATTCTTGTCAAATTTGCATACATAATTTTGCAAACGCACATGCAAAAGGGGAAAAATGGTTAAGGGTTAGAGTATAGGTATTTTCCTTGGTCAAATCCCACTTTGGTAATCGAACCCTTAATGAAGAAATGGAATGAAATAAGCAAGGAATGATGAATAAACAACATACAAATGTCCTAAACTCACCACAACCTTGTTGAAGAAATCTAAAGTTATGTCAATGGTAGCTCTTGAATGCTTGATTGATGCTTGATTATAGGATGCAAAGTGCTCAAATGCAAGTTGAATGCTTGAATGAGTTAGAAGATTATAGGAGATCTAAAAATGAGGAGAAAAACACTTATTTATACATTCTTGTGCCTTAGTAACCCATTGATACCTCATCACAGGCCGACATCAAGTAATTTTTAATAAAAACCCGAAAGGAAATTTGAAATATTTTGAATTTGGAGCCAAGAGGGACTCATTCACCACCCATGGCAAATGGGTCCCACCTTATGCTTGAAAGTGGGTGTCGGGAATTAAGTCACATTTAATGTTATTTTTCAGGTTTACATTCAAAAACACACTTAATTAAGCCTTATAAGGGCATAAAGGGGTCAAATAAAGCATAAGAAAGGTGTAAATAGTGAAATTATGCCTGGAAAAGCATGAAATCTTGTTACAATACTTTAGAACACTTCAAAATAGGACTTGATAAGTGATGAAAAGGTGATTTTTAGGTGAATTGTAATAAATAGAGTCTAGAAAAGTGTAGGAATGTCTTACAACACTTCGCAACACCTTTACAATATGTCATAATTTGAATATTAAGGACCTAAATGTGCATATTTAAGTCATATTGCAACATTAAATCAAAAAAAAATGGACCAAGCATCATGAGAGAAAGACCTAAAAGATCATGAAAATGACAAGGGGCCATTTTTCTATGGCACAATATCTTGTTTTTCTACTTTATATCATAAATATTGTGTGTGTCCATTTGTGCTTATGTTGGTTTGACATGGGATCTCAGATCTTGGGGGCTTGATCATCCTCCTTGATCTTTGTCATCCTATACCATCCACATTGGTACACTTGGACCCCTCTTGACTACTTTAGTGTGAGTTTGATGCAACTTCCTCCTCTCACTAAAGTTGGGGCTAAATGTAATGTAGAAAATGTAACCCTTCATATTTTCACACTTAATTTGGGAAATAATATAAAAATGAACTTAATTATTCCTTAATTTAGTGTTGTAATATGTATTTTACATATTCACATTAAGTTTAGGGCCCTATTAACTAAAATAGACTTAATTGTGCCTCATTTTGGTGTTGTAAAGTGTACCCCTTTACACTTTCACACTTATCTAGGGAATCTTTAATTAATTGAGCTTAGTTGTCCTTTATTGGCCCCTTTAATTCAAATCCAAGCCTAATTAATTTCATTTTACGAAGAGGAAACCCAACATTCATTAATACCTTAACATAACACTTGTCATTGGAGAATGTGTGTCCTAGGTGAGTGACCTAAGGTGAATGGGTCCTCACTTAGACCTAGGACCCTATTTTAAATTATGTTTTTAGCAATATTTTAACATTTTAAAATCCATAATTCAATGTCGACTTGTGAAATTTGAATTTTAGGAAGGTAAGTTTACATACCTACAAATATAAGGTTATTTCACTATATTTCACGTAGATTTTCAAGTGTTCAATTTCTAAGGCAAAGTTTATGATCAAGAGCATTCAAGATCCAAGAATTATGTCAAAGTCATGTGGAATCATGCATATTTTTGGAGCTAACATTGTGATGTAGGTTTCAAGATCTAATTCAAGAATTCAAGTCATAGATTCAAAGAAAGATTCAAGAGTTAAGATCCACATCCATTGAATCCATTTCATGCAAAATCAACATCAAGATTTTAGATTTTTGAAGGTTCATATAAGGCTTTGTTGAGTTGTGACATTGAGTTGTTCATTTATCATTCCTTTCATGCTATTTTATTTCATTTGAAGGTTTAATTACCAAAACGGGTTTTGACCAAGGAAAACCCCCATTCACCAAAAAAAAACAATTTTCCCTTATCTTTGTGTGTTGTAGATTTGCATGTTGGAGAAAGGTTGAAGATCTCAAAAGTGGAAAATTACAAAGTTGTCAAAGTTGTCACCTTTATTGTCAATTCATAGAAACTCGGATTTTGGATTTATTTTTGACTATTCAATAGTAAAAATTGAGAATCTAGGAGTGTAGACACAAGAGAAGATAACCCATAAAGTATTTTTATAGATCCTTAACTAGGACCCATTTTCCATAGGGTGAATGAGTCCTCAATGAGCTTCAAAAAACACTTTCTACAGAAGGTAGAAAACATTTATCCCTTCCAAATTGTCCCTAAAGTCTATAGGTTCCATAAAATTTATGTTTAAGATTCTAAATCCACTTTATAGATCATAATTTGGAGTTGATTTTCTAATTTTAAATTTTCTCTCCAAGGTGTTGTTTGACCTAGACCTCCATCCTAACACAAAAAGGGAAATTACAAGATTCCTCAAAGAATTCATTCACCTAAGGGTTGAAACTGGATTTTAACTTGGAGGATCTTATTTCTTGAATGAAATAGAAGAATAGGTTGGGTTCATTGAAATCATTTTTCCTTTTCTATTTATAGTAAGTTTGGTGAAATATTCCAAGTTTAGTATAAAACCCTATGAGTTTGAACCCTAACCCTTATTTTTCTATGTTTCACATGTCTATTAAAAATCATATGGGTATTATAATAAATTACATATATGAGGACTATACTCAAATTTATAAATTTCATATTGCTATACTTTTTAAAGATTCAATGTGTAAGTGCTTCAAATTTTTAGTCCAACTATGACAAATTTTGAAAATTGAGATTTAAATACTTCCACTTTTTGAATATTTGGTGGATCCAACTTGTTGCACTTACACCCTACTATCTATTTCTCTCTCCCTATCTTTCTACCTATCTCTATTAGTTGTCAGTATCACCTCTTTTCTCTCTTAGTATTTTCCTCTATATCTTTATCTCCCCATCTATATCTCCCTCTCCCTTTCTATCTATATCTCAGTATCCATCTCTCCACCTCTATCTCCCTATACCTCTATGTCTCTTTATATCTTCTATCTACATATATGCCTAATTATCTCTCCCTTTCTCCTTAAAAGTCTATCTCTATCACTATACCTCTCTATCTCTCCCTCTCTATATCCATATCTTTATATGCCTTTGTATCCCTATCTCTCTATCTCCCTATTCCTCTCCATCTCTCTATATCTCCTTTATCTATATCACACACTTCCTCTCCCTCTCTCCCTCCTCTCCTCTCTCTGCATCCCCATCCCTCTCCCTCTCTATCTATGCCACTCTACCTCTCTCTATTTCTCTTTCCATATTTCCATATCTATCCTTCTTTCTCTCCTTTCCTATATCTCCCCTCTCCATCTCTATTTTTTAATACCTTCTCTCTATCTCATCTCTCTCCCTATGATCCCTATATATATCTCTCCCTCTCCCCCTCTTCCTTTCCCTCTTTATATATAGATCTATCTTTCCCTAACTCCCCCCTCTCTCCCCCTCTCTCCCCCCATATTTCCCTATCTCCAACTCTTTCTCTCTCCCTCTTTCTCTCTCTATTTATCTATTTGTACTTCTCTCTATCTCACCATTTCTCTCTTCCTACCCCTCTCTATATTTTTATACCTCACACTTTTTATCTCTCCCTATGTCACTATATGTCTCCCTGTCCCTTTCTATCTCTCAATATCTCCCTCTATTTATATCTCTCCCTTTCCCCTCCCTCTCCCCTCTCCCCTCTCCCTCTTTATATATTGAGTTATCTTTCTCACCCTTCTCTATCCCTCTCTAGACCTATCTCTCTACCTCTCCCTCTCTCCCTCCCTTCCTATTTATCTCCTCCTCTCTATCTCTACCTATCTCTCTTTATCTTCCAATATTTTACTATATATACCTCTTTCTCTCTCCATCTTAATTATAAATTTGTTGATCTTTACTTCTCTCTACCTCAAATCCCCCTCCCTCTCCATATCCCTCTATATAACTATGATCTATACATCTATCTCTTCCTCCCCCTCTACCCTATTCCTCTATATACATTGAGATATCTCTCTCTATCTCCCTCTCTAGACATATCACTCTCTATATCTCTCCCCATATCCACTCTCTTTGTCTCTCCCTCTCTATACCCATACCTCTATCCCTCCTTTCATCCCTCCCTGTCTCACTATCTCTATCTATCTCCCCCCTTTTCTTCCAATATTTTCCCATCTCTACTTCTCTCTTTATCTACTTGTCCATTTATACTTCTCTCTCCCCATCCATCTAGATATATCTCCATCTCCCATATCACTCTTCCTCTCTATATATTTCATTGGGATTAAGGTGTCTAAACCTTAGCGATTTCTATGATTAAATAATTAATTATTTTCCCCTAAGTTGTTGACATTATTTATTAAATGAAAAAATATATGTTTCCAAATTGTCAAGTCACTTTGTGGGACCTAGGGAAGAGTTAGCATCCTACATGTAAGGTGTAAAGGATGAGAATGTCACACTTATCACATGGGCACTCATTTGGGAATAGGAAAAAATTAAACCATCTAAAATGTGTGCCATGTTGACATGTGGCAGTCTAATTTGAAAGTAAGATTTTGGTGAGGTCAATTTTTGAGCATATTCCTTTCTTGGAAAAGTGAAAGTAAAGTAATGTGACACTTGTCACTAGGGAACTCATTCTAGCATAGAGCATTACGAAAACCTCTCGAGGAGGAGTGCCATGATGCCATGTGGCTTTTGTTTGACTTGTTGACTGAAGCTTGAAAAGGAATGTTGCTAAACAAAGACTAAGTTGTCAATGCAGGGAGTGAGTAGGAGTCAAGGATGAGTTCTATGGGATGCCTTACATGTGAGGTTACTTGATTTTTGGTATTGCAATCCTTGCATGTAGTTGTATGTTGTTGGATTTGGTTGCATGTTTCTGTATGTGGTTGCATGTTATTACATGTTAATCAGGTTGCTAATCGGGTCACTTGGAACTCGTGCATGTTGTCAATTTTAGTTTCCATGCATGTAGAGACTATGGGATTGGCACATAGAAATGTTGGACACCCATGTATGAGGGAAATGCATAATGATGCCTTAGTGAATTTTTGTAGAGAGAGTATTGTAATATTTGAGATACCATTATGCTATTGAATTCACTCTAGAATCTTGTATTGCAGTGAATCAAAAATTGAAAGAGCATAGACTCTAAAAGTTGTATTGTAATAGATATTTATAGTAATACAATTGATCTATGCTTTGGTGTGTGGATTTTTTCCTTAAAGGGGTTTTCCATATAAATTTTGAGTCTTTTGGTTATACTTTTAAATCTAAAAATAACCAAATGAATGTGTAATCTTAAATGAAACTGTAAGTGTAAAAGGATTTTGATTTTTTTTTGCAAGCCTCTCCTAATGGATTTGCATTAGGAAGGCCATTTTGCACTCTTCTTTCCTTTCAATTGGTATTAGAGAATGGCCAACTTTTTTGTCTTTTTTGGGTTTGAAGGGTCTTTTGTGTAGATCTAAATTTAGTGGGAGTTTTGTAGAGAAATTATTGTTATCTTATTGTAGATTTAAGATGGAAAGGACAGTTGGAAGAATAGAGATGGAGAAATTTAATGAATTTTTTTTGAGTTGTGGAAACTCAAAATGGAGGATATGCTCATAGAAAAACATCTGTGGGCTGCAATATCTAGTACAAAACCAACAAAAACCTCACAAGAGGATTGGAACCTAATGGATTAAAAATCCAAGGGTCTAATAAGGCTCTGTTTGGCTCATTTTGTGCTCCTGAATGTCCATCAGAAGACTGCAATTGAGCTTTGGAACAAGCTTGGTGATATTTATCAAGGTAATTCCTTGGTAAATAAGATATTTTTGAGAAAGAAGTTGTATTCTTTGAGGATGGAGAAAGGAGTATCAGTTGTTGATCACTTGAATGCATTCAATATTCTTGTTGTTCAACTGGGTTTTATTAGTGTGAAGATTGATCATGAGGGTCGTTGCATGCTTCTATTATTTTCTTTGCTACACTCATGGGACCACTTGGTGATGGCTATTATAAGTACAATAACCACTTTCAAGATGGAAGATGTGGTTGATTTGCTATTGTTTGAAGAGATGCATAGGAAATATTTTGAGATGGACAAGGACGTCCTATTTGTTCATGGTGGATCGAAGGAGAAAGGAAAGAGAAATGAAAAGAAGTATAAGTCTAAATCTTTGGGGAGATCTAATTCTCTTGGTAAAAATTCCAAGGCTAAATGTTGGAATTGTGATAAATCTAGTCATTTTTGGAAAGATTGTTGTAGTGTAGAAAAATGTATCCATTTACATTTTTACACTTTGTTTGGGACCTCTTAATTAAATTGGACTTAATTATGCCTTAATAAGCCATATTTTACATCTACAAGCCTAATAAATTACATTTTATAAAGGGGAAACTTAACAATAATTTTAATGCCAATACATAACACTTTACCTTGAGCAATGTGTGTTCTAGGAATAGGGACCTCCAACCCATTTTCCCATGGGAAAATGGGTCCCCCCTAGGCCTTTGAACCTAAATTTAAAATATGTTTTTAGTAGTATTTTGAGGTCTTTGAATCCATATTTCAATGTTGTCTTGTAGTATTTGAATTTCATGAAATTAAGGATATATACCTGTAAATACAAGGTCTTGTTATCAAATCAAGTCTAAGTTTCAAGAAGCAAGCTAGTATTTTGATGAGATAACTCGTAAAGAAAAGTTGACGATCAAGAGAATTCATGAGTAGAATTATCAGTGATTTATTGCAAAATTCAAGATCCAATCATCATGTCAAAGTCTTCTTGCATCATGCATGTTTTTGGAGCTGACATTGTGATGTAGGTTTCAAGGTCAAGTTCAAGAATTCAAAGAATTATTTCAAGCATCAAGATCCACAACCATTGAAGCCATTTCATGCAAGTTATAGATATCCATTCAAAGGTTTATCCAAGGGTTTGTTGAGTGATAACATAACATTGTTCATTCATCATTCCTTCTTTCATGCTTTATTTTCAATTCAAGGTTTGATTTACCAAAATGGGGTTTGACCAAGGCAAACCCCCATTCACCAAAAATAATTTTTTCCCTCTTGTGTTTGTGTTACAAATTTAGGTTGAAGAAGAATTGAAGATTTTGAAGAGCAAGATTGAAAAGGTTGTAAAAGTTGCAAAATTGGTCAAAGTTGTCAAATCATGGAATCTCACCTATAGATCTGATTTCCAACTCTCCAACACTGAAACCCAAACAAATTAGAAGCTATAGATCAACATCAAAGGATCCTAAAATTTTATTGAAAACCTTGACAAAAGACACATTCACCCATGGGCAAATGAGTCCCTGACAACCTCCCAAAAGTGACTCTTGGTGACTAGTAAATGTGTGTTAGAAAATATACGTGAATTATATCAAAACAAACAAACATAGATTGGAAGTATTATAATAAAGAATCTCTCTAAATCAAACACAGTTCAATAAAATAATTCTTTAAAAACTTCTCATCTTCCTCTAATCCCAAATGTATTGGTAATTTATGCTCTAAGACCTTATTCCTACACAAATAATTGAGATGTCATCTAAGAAACGAGTAGCCTACTTATCTAGAATGCAGAATCTAAGTCTACATCTACATGATTGAATGATTGTTGGATGGAATGATAAAATGATATGGTGAAATAGACAACTGCATACAAGATGATGTGAAAGTAAAACAATGCAGAACTAAACTAATGATTTGATGAAATGGAAATGATCCTACATGCTGAATTAAACTAGGAAATGTCTAAAGGAGCCATGATTCAAAGAAAATTGACAAACTACTCTAAATGCTAAAAATTCACACTAAGCTCTTAAAACATGGATGAATTCCTGTAGAGTAATATTATGCAAATGCTCCTCAATTTATAGATTTTTCTAAGGAATTGGGTGAGTTGGCAGCTATGAACAATTGAAATTTGATCTAGAGAAACCAACAGTGAATAATGAGAAGGATGGAGAAAACAAGGAAATGGTTCCCTTTAGTAAAACCATCTTGCCAAGTGTAAGAAGGAATCAATTGGAGGCTGAAGCCATGTGTCTTGAAGGTTGTTAAATTGTTGAGAGTAAATATCCAATTTATGAAAATAAAGATAATTATTTTCATGTGACACATGATGAGTTGGAGGGTGAGGTGGAAGGTAGTTAGAGAAATATGTAGAAATGTGAAAATTTTGAATTTAAGAATTCCAATTTAATGAGAGGGAATTAATTAAAAAAATAAAAAAAATTAGATTTGTTTATTTTAATTAAATCATGAAGAGGGTGAATTAGAATAGAGGAATTAAGGAAATAGGAACTATGTAAATAAATTTGCAATTTATTTATATAGTAGAAGAATAAAGATTTCATTAATTAAATAATCAATATTTAATTAATATTTTCCAAACCAATTTTGAGTGTATACATTTTTCCCCTCTTTGAAGTGATGTGTTTATGCATTACTTCAAAGAAAAATTTACCAGTGCTGCTAAAAATTTAAACGATGCCCCAGACAGTGATTTTCAGGAAATTACAACTATATGCCCCCTCGGAGATAAATCAAGAAATTTATGATGATAAAGGATTTTTGATGATTTTTGAAATTTTCAATTGATTTATGATGATGATGATAAAATCTTGATTCGACAATATTCCAGCGATTTATCCCCCGATATGAAAGATTGTACTTAAGCTCCCCCAATTAATTGCCCCTCAAAATAAATTAAAACAATGCCACCAAAATCACTCCCTTAATTACCTTTATTAAGAGGTAAAAATTAAAAAGGAGTTCATTTGCTAAAATTGTAATTTGAAAATTGTGTGAAGTGAGAGAGCATTTTGGAGCTTTTGAGCAAGATGGTGATCCCTCTGTAGACACATCAATCTAAGCGGGTATGGCGACATAATCGGCTAGTGGGATATGGACCTCTGGTAATAATTTTGAAACCTCCCTTTGTGATTTTGAAATGCATTTTCCCACATTTTTAGATCGAATATTTGAATTTCAATTTTTTTTTAGCACTTGCAAAGTTTTCTACAGCGCTTAGATTAGATGTTTTGGTGCTTTTGCCAAAATTTTTGGTGCTTCAGAGAGATTCTCTGATGCCTCTAAGGTCTGTAATGGCACTTTGAAGCCGTTCATAGGACATTTTATGGTTTCAACGCTTTTTCCCTCTGTTACAATGCATCAAAGAGGTTCTCTGGTGCTTCTAATGAGATGGTGCTTCTGCCTGTTTCACTAGTGCTTTGGTGGATTTCTCCAGCGCTTCCACCTAAAATTGTGCCTCCATGTTATTTTTTGGTGCATTTTCCTGAAATAGCACCTATAATTCACAAAATGGCGCATCTTCTTGAAGTGGTACTTTGACAGTCTGTTCTAGTGCTTCCAAGATAGAATGAATATTTTTGTGATTTTCTCCTTGAATTTGATGATGTTCGATCACGTCAGCCAATGATTAGGTTTTGATGATAGATTAGATGATTTAGTGACCTCATGATAGGTGAGATACACTAATGATGATGTTGTTTTGACCTCATGATAGGCGAGAATCAAAACAAAATGTTGAAAAGATTTGATGAAAATATCAATAGGATTGATAGGTTGATTGATGATTTGATTTGATTGATATATTGATTTGCAATATTTGAAAATGATAGGAGATAGATTTAGATAATCTTCAGTGTTGAGAGTGATTCTCGCTGACATGGGAGATGATTCCACAAATATCTCATGCTAAGAGAGATATTGTTGAGAGATGTGGCTTGTATTCAATGATTGATATGCCTCGAGTTAAGATTAACTGGGGATTGTTGAAGACATTGGTGGAGAGGTGGCATAGCGACCACACCACTTTCCATTTTCCTACTGGAGATATGACCATTACACCAGAGGATGTGTACAGGATTTTGTGGATTCCTATAGTTGGAGATATCGTGACCTATGATTTGACCGAGCAGGGAGGTACAGATGCGCTACATCAACTTTTTCATGATGATTAGATTGTTGGATGTTGGATGCCATGGCTGGAGATATTTTCCAGTGATGTACCTTTTCTTTCTGTCCTTGCGGGATTTTTTGGTGGCTTCTTATGTCCCAACAAGAGGGAAAAGGGATTTTTCATCAGTTGGGGTTGTATTTTGGAGTAGATGATTGTAATGCCCCATCTTAATAACCTAAGAATGTTGCAAAAGTGATATAATAGTGTAATAATTTTATTTTTTTTAAGTATTAATATTATGTTAATTAGTTGCATACATTCTTAGGTTAAACGACGTTACACTACTTTGAGTATTCCATAAGCGACATAAGTATTTCACATTGCTCCCAATTAAATCATAACATAAAGTAAACATTGCATAATAATTTAAATTCTCATACAAGATATAATAAAGTACAAATACGTTTCCATACATTGCATTGATATGATATTACATTGCTCATCCTTCTAATGAGGTAGTTCAAATAATAGATACAATTTACAAATGATCACCTCTTATACATTTGAGGGATGTTTTCAATTACAAGTTACAATATACAATGATGAAAGTATAGAAGGGATCCATGTGGGAGCTCTCCATCCATGAAGCGCTCAATGCAACAAACAAACTAGGGACCCAACGGAGTAAGGTGCACGTTCCACCCAACCATGTGGTACCCGTAGGTCCACCCCCCGTGCTAGGAGATAGTAATAAGGTTACCTAGACCAAATCTACTAACCCTAGACACTAGTACATACAAACTATTGGTTACATTGCTTCCAGATTTTGACAATTGATTTGAAGTACAATACACAAGGTTTAACTGTTATTCTAGGTGGAGTGTCATCAAAACGATGCAATGGTTACCCTGGTGTTCCTTCCTAGGTTTCGGCCCCCAATCCTTGGGTTACCCTGGTAACCTCTTACGAAACCCGGCCCCTATTGCATACAATTGCGGAATCGAATGCCTCTTAAGGAAATGAGACACCGATTTTGCCATTCCAGGCCTTCTCGACTTATACTCATAACTGTAGTAGCTTATGAGTCATAAACGAGGCATGCACATCTTGTTAAAAGTTTTAGATCTATCTACTGTGTTCTTAAGTTTTCACTGATTTACTTAACTATTCGTAAGTTACCCTGACACCACTTTGTGTGTCGGCCCTTACGACTAGCCACTCCCCTAAACATAACAAGGTTACTAGGTTTTCATGACTAGGGTTTACCATATGCACAATTACATCTCACAATGATAAACAAATCATAACAGTATAAAACACCACTTTTAATTCTTGCACAAACCCAGGTCAATAAGAAATATCTTGAAAACAATAATACCCTTTTAACCCAGTTGATCTAGAAGACTTGAACGGTTATAACTTTCCCCATTTTGACCCATTATAAGTAAGATTAAACAAATTTAAAACAATATAAATCTATCAATTGGATATGCTAAATCCATGCGTAAAAAATTTGAAGTAATAGATCAATAATCCAACACTATTGTAATCAAATTATTTTGTTTTTAAAATAAATAAACTTTCCTTTAAATCACAATTTAACATATTCTTTAGTTTTCTAAATCTTAGTCTACATATACATTATAAACATATAATCTTCCTTACTTAATAAATATAATTATAAACATATAATTATATTTATTAATTTATAAATACATACTTAAGTCAAAATTTCCATATATATATATATATATATATATTACAAAAAATAAAAATCTAATAAATAACAATTTTTGAATTTTCTTTTATCAATACAAAACTCTTAAAAGAATTCATAAACTTAATTCATAACTCATAAAAATGAAATAACACGAATTTTATTTAAAGGTTTTATTTTGTTTTATACAGGGGAAACCCTACATAGGGCCGACGGCCGCCATAGCTGGCTCCCCATTAGGGCTCGGCTGTGCAGGCCGTGCCGACATTGCCGGCGAGGGCAGTGCCGAGCGCTGCCCTCACAGCCTGCTCCCTTTGGGGCCGGCTGTGGGGGTAGCTCCCCACTGCGTCGGCCATACTATTATCAAAAGAAAATTTCGAATTTAAATTTTAAAAACAAATTAAACACTGCGGAAATCGTTCGCCATATGGGGTTTCAATCTAGAAATTCTTCATAATAAAGAAAATATTCGCCATTATGGCGATTCAATAGAGAATACCAGAATATACATAAATTCTCTATATATATATATATGCATAAATATATATATATATATATATATATTTATGTATATATATATATATATATATATATGAAAATCACTGTATCAAAATACAGAAAAAAAAAAGAAGAATATTTTCTTTCTGTATAAATTTGATTTCAGAATATTATATACAGAAAATAACAGTACAAATCTTTTCAGCATGATTTTTCCAGAAAATCTATTTTCTCAAAATATCTAAAAACAAACAAATATGTTACTATACAAACAGAGCATTAACTATTTCTTTGAAATTTTGTCTTCAATATTTTCCAAATTCTTGAATCTCAAATAACTAACAGAGAGTTTTTTTTTTAAAAACAAAAGAAATCAATGAAAAACAAGAGGAATACCTAAAACCCTGTGCTTGGAGATCTGTATGTTGAAGTGTAACCTCTGCCTGTTGAAAATTCCAAAAGCTTCTCCAAGAAAATCCCGAGATCCACAAGATTTCCAAACAAATAAATCTCCCAGACAAGATAACTTCCACAAGAAAATAACAACCCCAGAGAAATAACAAATCCTTAAAAATGTTACCAGAAAATTCACAGTCAAAGGATATTTTTTTTTAACAAGTGCCCTGATAATTTCCCCGTGAGGAAATTGAATAGCCTCTGTCAATTTTCCCGAGATCCACAATAACCTCCGTAAAAATTTTCAACAACCTCTTGCAATTATGGCACACACACACATGTCGAGAAGTTGTTGAGAAAATATCTTCTCCACTTCTTGGCAGTTTTTGCCATTCAAAAATTGTAATTCCTAATTTATTTAATTTAAATTTTTATAAATCAATTTTCATGTATTTTAATAAATTTATTAAATTTAAAATTTAAAACTCATTTCACATGCATAATCTATTTTAATTTACTTTCTAATCTATTTAAACACAATATAATTTATGCACTTAATAATTTAATCTAATTAATTAATTTATTTAATTAAAATAGTTAAATCCTTTTAAGATCAACTATTTAACTAAATAAACTAACTAATGTATTAAATAATCAAGTAAATAAATTTCAATCATATTTAAATATTAATTAAATAACAATAAATAAAACACAATAACTAATATTAAAATTAACCAATATTTATCTTTCAAAAACAATTTAACCAACAGAATCACAATACAACCTATGACTCAAAACTGAAAACTGACAATGTACTAATACTAAGGTTAGAGACCGGACTAGGATAAACCTAACTACTATCTCTCGTTCAACATTTTCCGTTGAGTCTTGACACGCTCAGACCTGATTACACAGGTGGAGTCGGTGTCATGTACCTGCAAATCCTGCAACTGAGCAAACAATGTACATACATGTATATATATATATAAAGCATTAAAACATGCACACCATGCGGAGAAAATCACAGATATCGCAAGGCACTCGCAAGCGAGTGATACGATTATGTTCTCCACACCAATACACTCACAGAAAACTGACTCAATAATATTGTTAGTCCATCATAAACATGTGCATATCCATAAACAACTAAAAGTAAACATTTACACTAAATCATATCATGTCTAAAAACAATAAACTTCACACAAAGTATCATCATGTCACAGAATAATCCATCATCGCTCAAAACCAGCGATCAAAGTATCCAACAAAACAACAAAATTCTAACAGTATGAAAAAGTATCATCAGAAAACATAAGCATAAACGGAGGGGTACTACATCCTCCCCCCCTAGGATCAGGCTTGCTCCTGAAAGCCTGCGAACAGATAGGGATAAAGTTCCCTCATGCGTGTCGCATCCTCCCGAGTAGCCGAAGCCTCAGCTAGGATCCCATTGGACCCTCACGATCTCGTCGACCCACCGAGCCGTCCGTGCTGAAGAAGCCAGCCCAAAGCCAGCCTCTACCTGTAACGCTTCCATTCAAGTACATAGATGAGATGATGGATGGTATAAGTACTGACACATGATAACATCGAATAGATAACTGGTGGTAAGGCGAGTCGATATGCCCAGGACCAATTCTCTCTAAGATCTCGAATGGTCCTACAAACGAGGTGCTAGCTTAGAGCCTTTTCCATAACGGATTGGACTCTTTCACGGTCGCACTCGAAGAAATACTCTATCACCAACAGCGAACTGTCGATCGATCCTATGCACATCGGCATACTTCTTTTGCCTATCCTGAGCTGTAATTAAATGCTCTCTAATACGGTCAACCTGTTGCTCCATGTCATGTCGAAGCATCTCAGGTCCTAGTAATACTCTATCCTCTAGTCGATCCCAACTCAAAGGAGTTCGACAAGGACGACCGTATAATGCCTGATATGGTGGCATACCCATAGAACTCTGATATCCATTGTTATAAGCGAATTCTACTAAGTACAAGTAATCCTCCCAACGTGATTGTTGGTCCATTACGTACATCCTAAGCATATTCTCTAATATTTGGTTAACTCTTTCAGTTTGACCATCAGTTTGAGGATGATAAGCTAAACTAAAGTTCAACTGTGTACCTAATGCACGTTGCAATGACGTCCATAAGGCTGAAGTGAATACAGGATCTCTATCAGATATGATCCTACAAGGAATTCCATGTAACCTAACGATGTCCTCCATGAAAATTCTAGCTACAGATGAAGCATTATATGATGAACGTACAGGTGAAAAGTGAGCTACTTTAGTCAAACGGTCAACAGTTACCATAATGGCATCATGTCGACGTGATGACGTAGGTAACCCTACAATGAAATCGATGGATATAATATCCCATTTCCATTCGGGAATGAGATGTGGCTGCAATAATCCAGCAGGATGATGATGCTCAGCTTTAACACGCTGGCATTCAAGACATCTCGATATGTAGTCAGCAATATCTCGTTTCATACCAGGCCAGAAATACAATTGCCTAAGATCGGCATGCATTTTCTTGACACCTGGATGAGCTGAATACGGAGCTCTATGAGCTTCAGTCATGATTAATGTACGAAGACTCGCTACATGTGGTACATAAATATGACCTAAATGTCTTAATATACCATCCGATTCTAGGACATAACCTGCAAATCGACCTTCTGAAGGTCTACCCGATTCAATCTCTGTCTTCACTTCCTGATATAATCTATCAGTAGGAAGTGCAGCTACTATTTGACCTCTCAAATCCACTTCAAGAGTAGTAGCAGAGATCTCATGTCTACGTCGGCTAAGAGCGTCAGCCACTACGTTCTCTTTGCCTTGAACGTACTTTACTTCAAAATCGTACTCACACAAGAACTCCATCCACCATCTTTTCCTTGCATTCAAATTAGGTTGCGTAAAGATGTATTGCAAACTACGGTGATCAGTATGAAGTTTGAAGCGATGACCTAAAAGAAAATGTCTCCAACGAACTAATGCATGCACTACTGCAGCTAGTTCTAGGTCATGAGTAGGATAGTTTAATTCGTGGTCCTTGAGTTTGCGAGACTCATAAGCAACCACACGCCCATCTTGCATCAAGACTGCTCCCAAACCCTCTAAAGATGCATCCGCACAAACTACGAAATCCTTAGTAGGATCAGGAACAATAAGTATAGGCGCATTTGTTAACTTTTCTTTAAGAGTCTGAAAAGCTAACTGACACTGTTCTGTCCAAACAAACTTCTTCTCTTTCCTCTGAAGAGAAGTAATAGGATAACCGATTCTAGAAAATCCCTCTACAAAACGTCTATAATAGCCAGGTAGTCCCATAAAACTACGAACTTCACCTACATTAGTAGGTGCGGGCCAGTCTACAATAGCATGGATCTTTGAAGGATCCACAACAATACCTTTTCCAGATATCACATGTCCAAGGTATTTAATTTCAGGTTGAAAGAAGTCACACTTCTTCAGGTTTGCATACAATTGATTTTCTCTTAAACATTGCAATACCTGTCTCAAGTGTTCTTCATGTTCCTTCATATTCCTCGAATAGACTAAAATGTCATCGAGAAATACCAGGACAAAGCGATCAAGGTATGTACGAAATACACCATTCATTAAACTCATGAATACAGATGGTGCATTCGTTAACCCAAATGGTACCACTGTGAATTCGTAATGCCCATAACGAGTTCGAAAAGAAGTTTTATGAATGTCTGCTTCAGCTATACGCAATTGATGATAACCGGATTTCAAATCGATTTTGGAGAACACATTAGCTCCCTTAACTTGATCAAAAAGATCATCGATTCTAGGCAAAGGATAACGATTCTTAATCGTAACCTTGTTCAATTGACGATAGTCAATGCACAGCCTAAGAGATCCGTCCTTCTTTACGAAGATGACAGGTGCTCCCCAAGGGGAAATACTTGGACGAATAAAACCCTTTTCTAAAAGTTCCTGTAACTGAATATGAAGTTCCTCCAACTCCTGAGTCGTCATTCTATAAGGAGCTCTAGATATAGGCTCAGCTCCAGGAATTAGGTCAACTCTAAAGTCAATATCCCTTTTCGGTGGCATTCCAGGAATGTCATCGGGAAACACATCCGCAAATTCCCTAAGAATAGGATGATCATCAAGAGATACCTCTCGACTCTCACCCTCATCTAAATCGGTAACTGTTGTTGCAAACAGTTGACATCCCTGACGAAGACATCTCTTTAATTGCATAGCAGATATCATCCGCAAAGAGATAGGTCTATGAATACCTACAATTTCCACTTTCGCACCTAAATCATCAATGCAACTAACTGTCTTAAGTCGACAGTCAATTACAGCTTGGTAAGATGCTAACCAATCCATACCTAGTACTATATCGTACGATCCTAAAGGTGTAACATATAAATCAACTAAGGTAGTTAACGTACCTATTTTAAGTTCACAGTTATGTACTAAGTTATCTACTGCTACTTTCACCCCAGAGGCGAATTCAACTTGCCATTTACCACCTTGTTTTACCGCCACAAGACCACAACGGTCAACAATGGATCGGTGAAATAAAGGAGTCAGTGGCTCCAGAATCAAAAAGTATAGATACATTAACACCATTTAACTTACCTGAAGATTCGACCACCGTATTCTGGTGATCGGCTTGGCGGTCATTAACCGCTGCATATACTGTATGTGCTCGTCCTGCATCGCCCACCGTAGGCTCTGAAACTGTAGGTCGAGGCCCATAACAGTGGAACCTCTCATCGGACACTGCCTAGCTATGTGCCCATGCTACCCACAAGAATAACAAATGTGCCTGTTCCTCTACCAATTCCTCTACCACCCGAAGGTGCATTGACCTGAAACTACCCCAACACCTGATCAGAAAGACTCACGCTGAAAAATGATCCCTCGCTTATTATGCTTTGTTACCACCGCCCACGCACTCCTTTCCTCACCGAGGGACCGCTTTTGTTGTTGTGGTTGAGGGTTATTGTTCTTTTGAGGTGTTCTTTGTTGCTGCCCACCCTTTGTGGGTGTCTGTTGGTTCTTGGAAGAACCACCTGTCTGTGCCTGTCCACCTCGTGGACTAAAACCTGCTGCAGAAGCACTCCCAATCTGCACTCCTGTATGCCCACCTAAATCCATAATAAGGTTCTCCTCAACTATGCGAGCCTTCTCCACTGCGACTTCCATGTCTTTGGCTCAAAGACTCGGACACCACCACTGATACGGGCGTTTAAGCCCCTGATAAAATGATGTACTAGCATAGGCTCATCATCGCCAATACCAGCATACTGCTTGAGTTCATAGAACCTACGTTCGTATTGCTCTACAGAAAGAGCTAACTGGCGTAGATCGTGGAACTCGTCACTCTACGCCGCTTCCGAAGTTGTTCGAAGGAACCGAAGCTCTAAACCCCTCTCGAACATCTCCAAGACACAGTAACTAATATCTATGTGGGAGCTTCGCTTCCTCAAGGCTTACCATGAGGCTTAATCCTCTGGCATAATAGCACATCCGGCATCGGTATTGCTACCAGAAGGGTGCATGTGGCAGCATTCTACCAAATTAGTAGCTGTGTCTTCGCCTTTCAAACTCCTCCTCGAACTATCAGCGTAGGAGGACGTGCTCTCAGTAAATCCCTCATGTGACCAGCAATAATAGAATCCTGATGTGCTGTGTCATCTACTCTCCTAGGGGATCTATCCCTCTCTCTCACAACCTCCTGCTCATCTACCTGTGTAGGTCCAAGACGAGCTAGGACCTCCTCTAAAAGTGGACGTATCTGAGAACCCTCTACTACTGACTGTTCGGGATTCTATCCCTCAATTCTTTGACCCATCTGTTCTGCTTGGTCACTATGGTGAGGGCTAGGAGGGGGAGTAACCTGAGGGATTGGCCCACGGCCTCCACCTCTATCTCTACCATGACCTCTTCCTCCTCTCCTAGGCATGTTCCTACACAAGACAATTACGAGTCTTTGATACTATTCAACCAAGGTTATCAGTTGCGACACTACGTACTAGGTCAACCTAATGGGCTCTAGATTACCCTGAGCGTCCAGTGTTTGTAACCTTTGCTCTGATACCAATCTATAATGCCCCGTCTTAATAACCTAAGAATGTTGCAAAAGTGATATAATAGTGTAATAATTTTATTTTTTTTAAGTATTAATATTATGTTAATTAGTTGCATACATTCTTAGGTTAAACGACGTTACACTACTTTGAGTATTCCATAAGCGACATAAGTATTTCACATTGCTCCCAATTAAATCATAACATAAAGTAAACATTGCATAATAATTTAAATTCTCATACAAGATATAATAAAGTACAAATACGTTTCCATACATTGCATTGATATGATATTACATTGCTCATCCTTCTGATGAGGTAGTTCAAATAATAGATACAATTTACAAATGATCACCTCTTATACATTTGAGGGATGTTTTCAATTACAAGTTACAATATACAATGATGAAAGTATAGAAGGGATCCATGTGCGAGCTCTCCATCCATGAAGCGCTCAATGCAATGAACAAACTGGGGACCCAACGGAGTAAGGTGCACGTTCCACCCAACCATGTGGTACCCGTAGGTCCACCCCCCATGCTAGGAGATAGTAATAAGGTTACCTAGACCAAATCTACTAACCCTAGACACTAGTACATACAAACTATTGGTTACATTGCTTCCAGATTTTGACAATTGATTTGAAGTACAATACACAAGGTTTAACTGTTATTCTAGGTGGAGTGTCATCACAACGATGCAATGGTTACCCTGGTGTTCCTTCCTAGGTTTCGGCCCCCAATCCTTGGGTTACCCTGGTAACCTCTTACGAAACCCGGCCCCTATTGCATACAGTTGCGGAATCGAATGCCTCTTAAGGAAACGAGACACCGATTTTGCCATTCCAGGCCTTCTCGACTTATACTCATAACTGTAGTAGCTTATGAGTCATAAACGAGGCATGCACATCTTGTTAAAAGTTTTAGATCTATCTACTGTGTTCTTAAGTTTTCACTGATTTACTTAACTATTCGTAAGTTACCCTGACACCACTTTGTGTGTCGGCCCTTACGACTAGCCACTCCCCTAAACATAACAAGGTTACTAGGTTTTCATGACTAGGGTTTACCATATGCACAATTACATCTCACAATGATAAACAAATCATAACAGTATAAAACACCACTTTTAATTCTTGCACAAACCCAGGTCAATAAGAAATATCTTGAAAACAATAATACCCTTTTAACCCAGTTGATCTGGAAGACTTGAACGGTTATAACTTTCCCCATTTTGACCCATTATAAGTAAGATTAAACAAATTTAAAACAATATAAATCTATCAATTGGATATGCTAAATCCATGCGTAAAAAATTTGAAGTAATAGATCAATAATCCAAGGGTGATCCCATAATAGTAGTTTACACTGCAATTATTATTTTAATAAATCTTCACATTGGCACCTATAAGTGAGAATTTGAAGATGGTGCAAACTAGAGTCTCATCAAATTTTGTCTGTAGATTCTAAAATATTTTTCAGGAATTTTGGGAATCAAATTGCACTTCTTTTCATCTCCACGAAAATAGATTTTTTCAGAAACAACATTTAAAAGTGGCTGCATTATAGCGCCAACTTTTTTCCATGAAGGATAAAATTCTAATTCTTTCAAATTTAGATTTGTAACTCGTGCCTAGTGCTTCCCACTTAGTTAAGATAATAGTTTTATTGAATATATTTCCTTAATCAAGTTTCAAAAGTCAAAGCGAATTACAATTCGGAACCTGTGTATTGTACTCTTGCGCTTTTTTTTTTGTATATGTCAAAATTTTTATTTTATTTCTTTTGTTGGATCAAGGACTTCAATATCTGAATTGCGCTCATATTTTTTCAATTTTTTTTTGATAATCTTCTATTTTTCCACATGTGAAGAACAAAGAAATTCATTTTCGATGAAAAACCTATGTTTAATAAAACTTAAGAAACAAATACATAACAAAACCAAAACATATTAAAATTATATTCATTGGATAGCTTGTTCTGAGGAATACCATAATCATTTGAAATAAATTTTAAATGAATTCATTTGATCCCCCAAAAGCTAAATCAAAAGTGATTTTTTATCAGCATTTTGATAGGTGTAAAGGAAACGCATTTATAGGTATGGTTTAAAACTAGCGAGGTTCTATCCAAGGGGGTTTGATCTAAGGTGATTTGATCAAACCCTCTTCAATTGGAATCCTTAAAATGGAACTTTTTAAGGCTTAAATCATTATATTTTCTAAAAATATGTGATTTTAGCTAAATTAGTTCACTCTCACAGGGGTTGTAAACCACTATTATGACCACACCCCCAACACTATTGTAATCAAATTATTTTGTTTTTAAAATAAATAAACTTTCCTTTAAATCACAATTTAACATATTCTTTAGTTTTCTAAATCTTAGTCTACATATACATTATAAACATATAATCTTCCTTACTTAATAAATATAATTATAAACATATAATTATATTTATTAATTTATAAATACATACTTAAGTCAAAATTTCCATATATATATATATATATATATATATATATATATTACAAATAATAAAAATCTAATAAATAACAATTTTTGAATTTTCTTTTATCAATACAAAACTCTTAAAAGAATTCATAAACTTAATTCATAACTCATAAAAATGAAATAACACGAATTTTATTTAAAGGTTTTATTTTGTTTTATACAGGGGAAACCCTACATAGGGCCGACGGCCGCCATAGCTGGTCCCCATTAGGGCTCGGCTGTGCAGGCCGTGCCGACATTGCCGGCGAGGGTAGTGCCGAGCGCTGCCCTCACAGCCTGCTCCCTTTGGGGCCGGCTGTGGGGGTAGCTCCCCACTGCGTCGGCCATACTATTATCAAAAGAAAATTTCGAATTTAAATTTTAAAAACAAATTAAACACTGCGGAAATCGTTCGCCATATGGGGTTTCAATCTAGAAATTCTTCATAATAAAGAAAATATTCGCCATTATGGCGATTCAATAGAGAATACCAGAATGTACATAAATTCTCTATTATATATATATATGCATAAATATATATATATATATATATATATTTATGTATATATATATATATATATATATATGAAAATCACTGTATCAAAATACAGAAAAAAAAAAGAAGAATATTTTCTTTCTGTATAAATTTGATTTCAGAATATTATATACAGAAAATAACAGTACAAATCTTTTCAGCATGATTTTTCCAGAAAATCTATTTTCTCAAAATATCTAAAAACAAACAAATATGTTACTATACAAACAGAGCATTAACTATTTCTTTGAAATTTTGTCTTCAATATTTTCCAAATTCTTGAATCTCAAATAACTAACAGAGAGTTTTTTTTTTAAAAACAAAAGAAATCAATGAAAAACAAGAGGAATACCTAAAACCCTGTGCTTGGAGATCTGTATGTTGAAGTGTAACCTCTGCCTGTTGAAAATTCCAAAAGCTTCTCCAAGAAAATCCCGAGATCCACAAGATTTCCAAACAAATAAATCTCCCAGACAAGATAACTTCCACAAGAAAATAACAACCCCAGAGAAATAACAAATCCTTAAAAATGTTACCAGAAAATTCACAGTCAAAGGATATTTTTTTTTAACAAGTGCCCTGATAATTTCCCCGTGAGGAAATTGAATAGCCTCTGTCAATTTTCCCGAGATCCACAATAACCTCCGTAAAAATTTTCAACAACCTCTTGCAATTATGGCACACACACACATGTCGAGAAGTTGTTGAGAAAATATCTTCTCCACTTCTTGGCAGTTTTTGCCATTCAAAAATTGCATGTAATTCCTAATTTATTTAATTTAAATTTTTATAAATCAATTTTCATGTAGTTTAATAAATTTATTAAATTTAAAATTTAAAACTCATTTCACATGCATAATCTATTTAAACACAATATAATTTATGCACTTAATAATTTAATCTAATTAATTAATTTATTTAATTAAAATAGTTAAATCCTTTTAAGATCAACTATTTAACTAAATAAACTAACTAATGTATTAAATAATCAAGTAAATAAATTTCAATCATATTTAAATATTAATTAAATAACAATAAATAAAACACAATAACTAATATTAAAATTAACCAATATTTATCTTTCAAAAACAATTTAACCAACAGAATCACAATACAACCTATGACTCAAAACTGAAAACTGACAATGTACTAATACTAAGGTTAGAGACCGGACTAGGATAAACCTAACTACTATCTCCCGTTCAACATTTTCCATTGAGTCTTGACACGCTCAGACCTGATTACACAGGTGGAGTCGGTGTCATGTACCTGCAAATCCTGCAACCGAGCAAACAATGTACATAGATGTATATATATAAAGCATTAAAACATGCACACTGTGCGGAGAAAATCACAGATATCGCAGGGCACTCGCAAGCGAGTGATACGATTCTGTTCTCCACACCAATACACTCATAGAAAACTGACTCAATAATATTGTTAGTCCATCATAAACATGTGCATATCCATAAACAACTAAAAGTAAACATTTACACTAAATCATATCATGTCTAAAAACAATAAACTTCACACAAAGTATCATCATGTCACAGAATAATCCATCATCGCTCAAAACCAGTGATCAAAGTATCCAACAAAACAACAAAATTCTAACAGTATGAAAAAGTATCATCAGAAAACATAAGCATAAACGGAGGGGTACTACAGATCCAGTTTGGGACTTGGTTTG